>CAUYPK010137909.1:0-61743 GCA_963574355.1 Loris lydekkerianus
GAGGAGAGGATGGTCGGAGGGAGGATGGTGGGATTACACCTACGGTGCATCTTACAAGGATACATGTGAAATTTACTAAATGTAGAATATAAATGTCTTAACATAGTAACTAAGAAAATGCCATGAAGGCTATGTTAACCAATTTGATGGAAGTATTTCTAACTGTATATAAAACCAGCACATTGTACCCCATAATTGCATAAATGTACACAGCTATGATTTAATAAAAATGTTTTTAAAAAATGAGTAAGGAATTTGCATTTTGTAGAAGTGATTTCCCTCTGTCCTGTGCTAGGTTTTTCTATCTAGAGAGGCTGTTCAGCAAGTCACGTCTGCTTCATCTTAAAGCTTTGCGGAGAGAGTACCAGACTCACAACCTAGGTATGAAGAAAATAGCAGAATGTGACAGATGCAGGCAGGAAGACAGCAGATCGCATGCACCTTAGCACTATTTACAGACCATTCCTATCCCCACCACTGCGGCAGGAGGATTCCAGATCACGTTAGCACCTAGCATAGAGTAGGTTCTAATGAATACTTGTTGAAAGACTTAATGAAGATTCTAAAATTCCATGGACCATGTTACACATGCTTGATAGCAACTCAAAAATCATTCTGGGGGAAGTAGAATTAACAAAAGTCAATGCTTTATTATAAAAGAATGAAATTATTTTGGTACAGTGTAAGTCCTCATCCATCTTTGGGGAAGGGAAATGAACTTGGGGGAGTTAAGAAGACTATGCCACCCAGAGTTAGCCACCGGTCTAGACCATGAGCAAAACTTCTCTTGGCTCATCTCTGCGGTGGAGTTGGAGACTGCTTAATAGCTCTTGAAGCACACCTGTGTGTATGGAGCTGAGAAGAAAAAGACCAGCATAACCAACCCATCTATTATGTATTTAATGGAATTTTAAGAGCTCTTGACAGAGGAGGCACTGCCTCCCTTCACCCTATTCTACACCCGACTCAATCCCAACTTACTAAGAGTTTGGACTTTCCATAAGTTTGGACTGAGAACAGCAGGGACTGCAAGGAGAAACTGAAACTCCATAGAATTCACAAACAAAACCAGATGCTCACACACCTTCCAATTTTGGCTTCCGTCCTTCTGCCCGTTCAACAGCTTTGGACTTGATGAAGAGTAAAAACAACAACAGGGAGAAAGCCTGGCTGGAGTATTGATCAGAGCTGAAGGAAAATCTCAAAGAGATTTATGTGCTCCCTAAGAGTCTATGGACATAAGCTTTGGCCTCAAATAAATCTCAGTTTGGCTTCCAGCTCTTCCAGTTACCATCTTGGCCAAGAGGTTTTCAGGACTACTTCACTGAGTCCACACATGTCCTCATGCCTTAGGCCAGGCTCCACAAAGCACAGTAAGGTCAGGGACTAGAGCTCGTGTCTGCTGATCCCTCAATAAGGGCTCTACTCCCACCCCCCCAACTGCATCCTGTTTCTTCTGTGTTTTGCCATTGCAGACACAGGAAAAGGTTTTCAGTATTTGCTTTCAGGGTGATGACCCTGAGAGAAATCATTTTCCAAAAGGCTACTTTCTCAGAAAAGATTCATAAATGTTGTTGTTACAGGAGGGGTAACTGCCTTGAGATTTTCCTTCTGGAAAGTTTCTAGTGTCAGGGGAGCAGGGCTAAGAGTGCTCCAGTTTGTGAAACTAAAATTGAGCCTCAGCCTTCAAAGAGATGATAAGAAAAACGTATGTCTTCTCAGGTAGAAATGAGAGAGTCTCTCAAGCAGGGTACTGGTACCCTCATATTCTAAGGAAATGTTTCCATGGTGTCTGTTCTGATGCCTCAGCTTGGGTCACGTCACACAGTTCACCAGGAAACTCACCATCCGTGGACCATTCAGGAATGACAACCTGGTGCTGTGAAGTGAGTCAGAGCCTCAGCCACGTTTTTTTGTTTGTTTTTTTTTTAACCACTAACCATCTCTTTTTAACTTGAGTTTGAGTGATTTTAGCAATGCAGGTCTTTCTAGCTTCCTCAATACCAACCCATTCAGAGGCTGCTTCTCTGCTCACCTGCCTGGCTCCTCCCACTGTGGGCAATGATTAAGTGAGTCTTATTAAATAAGAAGCTTCTTTAAAAGATAGTTGAAAATGAGAGAAACAGAGAAGAGGAATGTTCGAAAGTGTATTCATTTTGCACTCTCCTCAGGGAGTGGCAATGTTCCAAGGGAGAAGGTGGAAGTAGGAAGATGGATCACTGACCCAAGTTCACGAAAACTACATGGTGGGAGTTTCAGGGCCCTTCACAGATTTGAGAGTTGGGTTCTTTAAAAGTTAATTCTGCCTCTGCTAATGAGAGTTTGGGGGGCCAGGCACTTGCTTACGTGTTCTTCCATTAAACATTTGCTGGACAACAGCGTCAGGCAGTGCAGGGAATACAAAATGAAGATGAAGTGATTCTTTTTCCCTCAAGGATTTTACCTCTTACCAGGATCACTAAGACAAAATAAACTACCTGTGCTACAACATGGGTTGCTATGACAGCCAACCTCAGTGAGCTTTGTTTTGGGGAGATGACAGATCAGGGAGTGCATGTGAATCACCCAGCCTTTCACTTACTAGAGACAGGAGAGCCAAGGGGCAGCTCTCACAAAGTGTGCTCACAATTGCCATGTAGACTTAATGGAAGTGTAAGGATGACAATAAGGAATTAGACCACACCTATGGAGCACATTGCAAGTACAAGTTGGATCTATCATGTGTAGAACACAAATGTCCTAATGCTATAACTTGGTAAATGAGGTGAAAGCTATGTGGATTAGTATGACGTAAGCACTCCAATTTATACAAATAATCAACACATTGAAAATGGCATAAATGTATTTATGATCTATTTACAAAAGACTTAATTAAAAAAAGAAAAAGGACTATTACAGGAATTGTATATGTGTTATCCTGTTTAGTCCTCACAATAACTTTAATAATAAGTATATGCTATTCCCATTGTACAGATGAAGAAACTGAGGCCCGTAGAGCGTAGGAATCCTGCCCAAGATGACACAGCTAAGAACAGTGGAGCACCCATCCAGCAGCATAGTCCCTACTCTTAACCACTCTGCTGTCTCCTTCTCACAGTAGAAAAGCATACCCCTATAAAGATCCAGTTCTAGAAGGAATGATTTCATACTATCAAACTCCCAAGCAGGCTCACTCTACCAAAATGGGAAGGCAATCAAATCACAGCTGGAAGGAGAGAGTTATGCTTGGTTATCTAACTTTCACTGTATGTTTTTAGGCTCTGAGCCTGTAGGGCCCAAATAATCTTCACAGAGTGGCATTATCTGAGGTGGTGTATGAGAAAGTGACACACACATTTCCCATATGGGGGGCAGTGGGGCCAGCTGCTGGCTGAGAGCCGGCAGAGAATTTGTGGAACTTGGATGCCTTCAGCACTGGTACTCCATGAAACAGGTCGGCTTATCTTCCCACATTTATTTTTACTTAGGGGAACTTACCACCAGTGTAGAAGACAAACCAAACGGTGGAACAACAGCTCCAGGGAAACCACAGCCCTGCTCGGTGCTGAAATAACTCCCATTTAGAGGAAGAAGGAATTTTAGTGATGGTGAGAGGGGAAGGCACAGAGGGTACTAGCTCGCTGGTCCTTCTTTCTTTGGACCCGTGTAAGCATTGCTTGTGGCTCTTAGAACTTCATACTAAAATTACCTCTCACCCACAATAATAGACATTGAGATATAATAGATCATTGTGGAAGATCGGCTCCCAAAGCTACCTTTCCACCATTCTATGACCCTAGTTCATTCTAGTTCTGTGGCTTCCTGAAATGTGCCAGGCATTTACAAAGTGGTAATACTCCTGATGAGAAGCAAACAAAGGTAAAGCAAGGAAGGCTAGATCATCAAAGGGCCACAGGCCTCAATTTGCATCTTAATTTGCACTATGCATCTCCTATAGCTGAGTTACAAGCCCTGAGAATAGGGAATTTAAGCTAATTTGGGTAGTTGACCGAATCCAAGCCCACCACTGAGTCCTTCTATCAACACAATAGCAAAGCGAGTGGTGCAGAAGAGTAGTATAGTTGCTGAATAAATAAATAAATACATGCATATTTGCAAAATACATGCATGAATGAATAAATGAATAATAACTGGCTAAAAAGGACGAATGACTTCCAACCCAAGACATGAAGTGTATTTAATATCTCATTTTGTCAGATCCACAAGTTCATCTTCAGCCATGGAAAAGAATACATGAAATCTAGTTGCTGATGGTGTTATAGTTTGTGTATCAGCAAGTTCTCTTTGTGTTATAGTTTGTGTATCAGCAAGTATCAACAAGTTAGAAAGGTACTTGTTCTTGTTTAATCCATTATATTTTCTAAACACTTACCTTCACTTGGAAAACAGAGTGTATTTCTGCAGCGGCCAGGCTGAGTCACACAGACAACTGCTTTCTCTTCCCACTTATGACAGGGGCAGAGTCAATGGCTGGGCTGGGTTGGAACTGCAAAAAATAGAGATAGCTAAAGATCTATTCTGGAAGATCCTCTAAAGATCTCATTCCACATAAGTGAGAACCCACTGTGGTCAGGTAGAAAACAGCATCCTCATCATCAAAGTGAAATATGGCAAGCCTGAAGGGACATGGGACCCCGGGATTTGGGGCAGGAATGGGAGGATGTAGCACAGGAGATGGAATAAAAGAAGAAACAATTGTTCTAAAGTAATGCTTAGTTAGGCATGAGCTGTGCAAACTGGCAACAGCAAAGGTAGGATCAAAGAGTCAAAGTTCTTTCTAGTTTGTGAAGTAGAGTGAAGAAATTATTGTATTTGAAGAGTTCAGGTAGGACAGGAAAGAGACCCTTAAAGGGAGTAGAGGAGTTTGAGTGGCCTGTAGCAAATCTATAAGAAGTGCTGCCATGGTTGAGACCCTCCATCAGCAGTGGGAATGGAATTTTGAGAAAAACACACCCTGGTTTGTGGGGAGCTTAGGGCTAGATTCCTGGATAAGTAGTGAGAATCGGTGATGTGTTCCCAGCTTTCCCATTGGATTGCCTGGATGAATCATGGTACCCATCGGGGCTTTGCATGCTGTGTAGGGACAGAACAAATGGTCCTCCTTGTGTTCCATGTCCAAGGGCTCTGCTCTTAAGCAGAATAAATGTTTATCTGAAGTCCGCCAATGTCTTGTATTTCTCTTCATCTTCTTTTTTTTTATTTTATTTTTATTTTGTATTAAGTCATAAACACAGAGATCATGTATGCATTAATGCCTTTATGGGGTACAATGTGCTGATTTTATATACAATTAGGAATACTTACATCAAACTAGTTAATATAGCCTTCACTTCATTTACTTAATTATTGTGTTAAGACATTTATACTCTATACATAATAGATTTGACATGTACCCTTGCAAGATGAACCATAGGAATGGTCCTACTGTTTCCCCACCCCCTATCGAATCTCCCCCCTCCCCTCCATCCCCCTTTTCTTCCCTCCTTCATCTTGGGCTATAGTTGTGATTTATCTTTCTTATGAAAGTGTGCGTAATTATAAATTGGTTTCATAATTCATCTATTTATTTTTAATTCAAGTAAAAATGAATGACATGATCTTTCATTTGAAATGTCATGAAGAATACCATCCTGTGTTTGTAAAATTTTACATGTAAAATTCTACATGCATCCATTCATTCATTCCTCCATCTAACTGTGCATCCATGGAGGTAAGTCAGGAGCAGTAGAAAGGTACTGAACTATTTGAATTTCAATGGTGAGCATATGACATTTTTACAAATATAACAGAGACTTAATAATTTGCATAAAATGGAATAATTTGTTAGGAGTTCAGTTCAGTGAAAGAATGTGAAGCTGGCAGGAAGGGTCTTGGGAAAGGATCTGTTTATGTGTCATCATCCCCAGGTTCCCAGGAGCTATTCTCTTGTCCTCAGGTACCAGACGTGCTCCAACAACGGACTGGTGGCAGGGTTCCAGAGCCGCTACTTCGAGTCAGTGCTGGACCGGGAGTGGCAATTTTACTGCTGTCGCTATAGCAAGAGGTGCCCATATTCCTGCTGGTGAGTCTGGTGGCTGAACCCCATCCCTCATGACTCCTGAGCTGGCGTGGAGCCTTAGGGAGAAACCTGGTCCACGTTTCTGGCTTCAGATAAGCCTGAGCTGTCACAGACAAGGCTGGAAGGCAGCAGCTACCTACAGAAGAGAATGAGTAAAAGATGAGTTGTAAGAATGCTCACGCTAAGAAGGCCCTTACACATTACCCAACCCAGGGCTCTCGTATGCTTTTGCCAAAAAAAGGAAACAAAACAATTAAGCAGGCAGTGAGTGATCAGCCCAAAGTCACCCCGCTGTTTCAGGGAAGGCCAAGTCTTGAGCTGGGACCTGTGACTCCTGTCCCAGCTCTCTCTTCCTTCTTCCCTGCTACCGTCTCATCACATCCACAGCTGGACCTACTCGGGAATCCATCTCCCTACGATCTCTCTTTGAGAGAAACTAATCCTGTCATGAGTCAGTATATATTAATAGACAGAACAACAACAAAAAAAAAGGTGTTGCTGTTTCCTGGATCAATTTGAAATTCCAACTAGTAGTAATTTGTTTCTTTCCCTCTCCCAGGGCTGATACCAAAAATCTCCTGACCTAACCTGCCAGTTGGCTAAGAGAACGTGTATATACTACTTATTTACTTTGATAACTTACACTGAGTGTCGATAACACAACTTGTCCCAGGTTTTTTGGTCTGTAAACGAACCAGGTGTTTCTGGGTTGGGCAGAGGAATCCAGAAGTGTTCCTCACGCTGGCTCAGGCACGTGACTTGTCTCTGTGCAGTGGGGCTTGGAAGGACAGCCTGGGGGTTATGCTTACGCTCTGAAATTAGTGTTCCCTCACAGATGCCCAAGTGGTGCATGATGTCTCTAGGGACAAACAGCTCCAAAAGCTTAACAGTTTTCTTTGGAAAAAAGAAGTCAGCCATTATCTATAGCTGTGTGAGGGAGTAGGGACTTTCTTCTCAGCTCTTTAAAACTGTTTCTATAATCTTGGGGGTGGGACACAAGTATAACAGGGACTTGATCTAACAAATGCAATCAGTGTGACCTAATTCTTTGTACCCTCAATGAACCCCAAACAATAAACCAATAAATAAATATTAAAAACAACAAAAACACCCTGCTTCCATGAGACAGATCTTACTGTGACCCAGCAAGTGAACAGGCCGGGCTAGGGTTCATAAAAAGATCTCCCATGATGAGGAAGATAAAAGGGACACTGGTATAGTCAACAAGAAGCAAGAAACTTGAGTTCCAGCCTCTGTGCTGGCCCCGCCCCACCTCCCTCTGCTCCTCTCCTCCTCTTCTGTCCCCTCCCCGCTGTCACTGTGCTGGCTCTAACAAGTCACTTTATTTACTTCGCTGCAAAAACTGAAGTACATCACTTCAGTGATGGCCACCTTTTCTGAGTGAGTCTCCAAGGTTTTATAAATCTGACAAAAACACTGGACCTTGTCATCACAGGGGAACGGTACTTAAACTTGTTTATAAAAAGTTTGCAGGGAATTTCACAAGTCCCTACACTCCCAAAAGGCTGTTCACCGACATACTGCCAAGAACCCCTGGATCACAAGTTGAAACTCCCAGGAGGAGAAGATCTTTGAGTTTCTCTTAACTCCAAAGGCGCATTTGCAAAAGGCAATCAGATGCCAGAACTGTTTTCAAAGAGAAGATGAAGATTCCAAGGAAGAGTGAACGCCCAGGAAAGGGGAGAGTAGGTAGGCACCTGCCTGCTGTGACTTGGGCTTGCCCCAGGCTTCCCTTCCCAGTCTGCTAACAGAAGGGCTTTTCCTACAAAGAAACCAGTCTCTCATTTTTTTTTTTAAAGCCATTAAAAGCCAGTTAAAATGTAAACAAGTCAACTGTAAGAGCAAGCAAAAGCTAGTACTCTGGTGAATCCATTTGCCACATTAGAAAGACTTTCCCTGGATGAGGCTCTGAAGGAACACATGGGGCTGGGGTGTAGAGGAGTGTGTTCAGGGCCAGGAGAGGGAGTGGGCACAAGGGGAGACAGCTTGAGAGGACCACAGCAGGCAGGGTGGGGAGGCTGGGCCCCCTGGAGGTGTGTGGCCTGTCCCCTGGCCCTTAGATGCCTCTGCTACAGTACTTGTGCCCCATTTGACTACCCGTGTACTGTTGTCCCACTCGCCCAGGACTGTGAGCATCTGGAGGATACGAAACTCATTCCCCTTTGGACCCCTGTGACTGGCATAGTGCTCAGAACATAGCTGTCTTCTCTATAGCTGTTGCATGAATGCTCAAATGAGTGATTCTGGAGGGTGTGCAGAATAAAACAAAATACTCCAGAAAACATAATTTTCTTACTAAGAAAATGTTTTTAGGGGCAGTGCCTGTGGCTCAAAGGAGTAGGGTGCCAGTCCCATAAGCCAGAGGTGGCGGGTTCAAACCCAGCCAGGGTCAAATACTGTAAAAAAAAAAAATTGTTTTTAATCTCTCCCCACCAACCTCACCCCTCTGCCTCCAAGCTATATCCACACAGTGATCTTTGTACTGGTAAATGTCAGGCAATTTAAATAATGCCAGGCACACAGCAGGCATGCACTAACATTTGTTGGGTGAATGAACAACTTCAGCAGACTTCCCAGTTCAGTTGTAAAGATGAAATGAGATAACACAGGCCTGGCAGGGCCACTGGCTGATCACACAGAGCTGGCCTATTTAGAAGCTGAGTCCCCTTCACCCTCCTAGCTGCAGGACAAACTCAGTCTAGTCTCCTCACCAACTAACTGGCCTTTCAAAGGCAGACTCTGCCCAAGGTCAACCCATCATGGGTCAGAGAGGCTTGTAGGCAGCAGAACTTGAAACTGGAGTTTGTTACACTGAGGAATAAGACACAGGCAGTCTCTTGGGGGTGCACTGACTCATTCTTCCCCAGTAAAGGAGGAGTGAAGAGGACACCTAAGTTCTTTATTACAGCCAGGCCGGGGGTCTCTGGAGGACAGCCTCCCACGTCTGCGGCTGTGCCAGGTCATGTCTGGCCACCTGGCTCCTGTTTGTCGTTTCTCCAAACAGAGAAAGGACAGGGAGTGGGCTTAGGGCCTAAGGCTTTGAGTGACGAGGCAGGCAAGAAACTGAGGCTCATGGGTTTTAGAAAAGTTGTCAAACAGCAGAGACAGGGGTAGAATAAAAGGGAAAACATCTAAATCTTGCATATACCCTGGATTTCTGTGATCCATGTCAACACTCAGAGCATCACTGCTTGAAGCCTATCCTGTTTACTTGGATACCAAGGGCTGTAAAAGACAGAATAGTTGTGTCTCAAGTTCCACTGCTGTTCCAATGATGCCCCAGCCTTCCAGTGGTCACGCTGGAGCTTGTTCCAGGCTACTTCCCCACAAATGCTGAATATCCTCATGCTCACATACTTCAAAAATGACTTCAAAAATGATGCAGCTCACTAACCTAAGATGCTCAGAATTCAATGATAATGGGAATCCCCAGAGAGGAATAATGTCCCAAGGTTAAAGATTGACAAATAAAGATCAGCAAATTTTCTTGAGTTGCTGGAGACATCTGGGCTCTAGTAGCAAAATTTACCCCAAGTCTTGGTCGGCAATGGTCTCCCCACACCCACTGGCACTTTCACCCGCACACTCCTCACCCCTCTTCCCTCCATCCCACCATTCAGACACAGTGCAGTGGTCAGTGGAACCAAGTAGGGCAAGGGGAGAGAACTACTCAGAAAGACATGGCAAGTTGACTTTGAAGCAAGTCTTGCTGAAGTATGCTGGCTTTATGTCTGAGAGAGTGCTGAGAGCTACAGCGGTTATCAGAAGAAATGCTACTTTTTCAAAGAAAACCTTGGGGAAGCAGCAAAATGAGACTGCAGTATGCATCAGGGCACACGGTGTATGAATCACTATCCCACTGGTGTGTCTAGACATTTTAGTAGCATCTCTAAATTGCCTGAGTCATGACATAATATTACATGTCTTTCTACCTTGAACAAAGTTTTTAGAGCAGTGTTTTTCAATCTTTTTTTTTTATCTCTTGGCACACTTGAACCTGTAGTTAAACTTCCACAATGCGCTTAAACTATGTTCATAAAAAAGGAGAGAGCAAAAAACACATATATACTTACTGTGCTTTGAACTTCTTTTGAAAATTATTTATTTAATGATCTTTAAAATTTTTCGCAACACACCTGAGATCCTCTCACAGCTCACCAGTTGAAAAATCACTGTTCTTAGGGTGTCAAGTAGGTCTTATTTCTTTAGCCACTTAAGCCTGGCACAGAGCAGATACTTAATAAATTTGTCAAATCAGTAACCGGGTGTTGAAGGCCTAGGAACAGTAACGATGGTAAACACTGACGTGGATGTGATGAAGTTTTACAGTGGACAAAGACTTTCTTCATGGTTTGGTCTATTTTATTCACTTCTTTTAACAGCCCTGCAGAGTGAAGTGAAAACTGTTTTCCCACACCTTCCCACAGTGAAATGCTGATAACCCTCCTATTCAAAACCTTCCCTTGCTTCACCTTAAGTAGCTTGAATTACCTCCTGAGAAGCTGGACGTATGTGGGTGGGGACCACAGTCCTCCCTTCCCACTTTGAAAGCTGTTCTGCAATACGGAGCCTGACGCTGTTTTGAACTAGCTGAGTGAGCACCTTAGCACCTCTGTGCTTAAGAGCGTTTAGGGATTCAGAAATACGACCACCCTCGACTGGAAGAATCAAATCATCTAGCCAATTCCCCAAGGACTGTGGGATTTATTTGTTTGGTGGAAACCAAGGCGCGGCTTTGATTTTATTTTGTGCAGTTTCTTGTTGCAGATTACAGCATCCCTGAACTCTGGCAAGAAAACAAATTCCTGATAGATGTGGACATGTCTGTTACAAAACAGTCCCCGCTGGATGGGATGAATATATAAATTTGACACATGTTTATTTATATGTGAGGGTTTGGGTTCTTGATCTAGTGGTCCGCAAACCACAAACACATGTCACTGAAGTAGCCGCAACCCTTCAGAGACTGTAGTAATTCCCTCCACTCCAAACAGCTCACAGATGCACGCTGCATACCAGTCTCCTGTCCACACACAGACTATGTGTCCCAGGACGAGCTAATGGTTTTGAGTTGAGCAACTACAGCAGGACCTCCATGGTGACCACCTCCCTACACTGACCACCTCATTAAGTTGACCTAATTTCCATGGTCCACACATGCACCACATGTACATATCAGTACAGCAGGCCTCGTTTCTGATGTTGACTACCTCTGTATGTTGACCAGCTGGTTACAGTCCCTTGGGTGGTTGACTTACAAAGGTTCCATGGTCTTTCCTTTTCTAAATAATTGTTTTGTAGATCCATGGCCTTTCATTAGCTTCATTAGATAACATGAATATATTTGGACCAGAAACATAAAGAAGTGACTTAGAAGACTTTTCTGTTATCTTCAACCCCAAGATTCTATGATGCTCAGACTTTGCCCTCTCCACTACCTACCTCCCACTCCTGTGCTCCAATCAGAAGCCTGAGAGTGGTTTTTCTTCATTTTTGGTTAGCTCTAGTTAACAACAACAACAACAGTATTAGTTGGTGAGAACTTTCTTTTCCTCTCACCAAACACCCAGACAAAGCTAATCTTTAACTCCTGTTCTCATTTTTCAGATTTTAATACAAAGTGAGGAGTGCTTGCATGACTGCTCCCTATAATGTTGTGTCAGGGGCAGGAACGAACTCACCTCGTTGCCCGTGTCTGTCCCGCGCCACCCCTGCATGGATGGCCTCCTGCAGCACAGCGCCCAGAGGTCTGGCAAGACGGGCAGCTTCTCTCTGAGCAAACTGGAAACCATTGTTATACTAGGACCTCATGGTACATTTAAAACCCTTCCCAATCCAATTTTTCTGCCACCCGCATACTCCCCAGAGCTTATTTATTTTAGGCAGGAATGAGATTGGTGGATTACTTGTAATCATCCTACCGTTTTAAAAGAGAAAAACATAAATAGGAACTCACTTGATGATTTTATTATCTATTTTAGGCTATCTACAATAATGAAAGTGTTTTCATTTATTTTTGTTTATAATTTGTTTGAGTGTGACACTTCATGAAGCAGTCTCCAGGATGAAGGCCAGGCTTCCTCTTGCCTGTCTCACAGTAGAAAACGGTTTCTCTCCTTCCAACTTTCTCATTTATTCTGCTGCGAACCATGTAATCCTTGGTTGATTTTTTTTTTTTTTTTGCAGTTTTTGGCCGGGGTTGGGTTTGAATCCGCCACCTCCGGCATATGGGGCCAGCGCCCTACTCGCTTGAGCCACAGGCACCACCCTGATTTTTTTTTCCTTTTGCATTATAAAATGCATCTGCCATTTCCTCAGGTGTCAGAAGATGACGGTCTTCCCCTCTTTCTTGCATTTCTGTTCCTCACATGGTTCACAAGCTGAATGATGAGATTTCTCCTCTAAGAAAATTGTGTCTGCACCTTCTCCCCACTCTCCATATCTAATGAGTAAAGGATGAAGCAGTTCCTAACTGCAACATCCATCAGCCAAGCCAGGAGAATAATTTTTCGCACCATTGGTAGGACCTCCTTGTAAATCAGTACTGATTAGCTCTGTCCACTCTTTCCATAACAGCAGCTGTGACTCCCTTTACGTTATCCTAAAATAACTGTCAGGTTTTCAAATTGAACAGGCTGTTTCTTCCTATAACCAGCAATCAATAGTGTTTGAGGGCCAAAGAATGTGCTCAGCGTTGTCACTACCTCTTGTCACAGAACAAGAGGCACATAAAAAGAGAAAGAAATGCATTGGATATCTTCTGATGTCACAGTGGGAGGAATGACTCATTACTTATGGAAAATCATTATGTCAGATGAGGTCTGACATAGGATTGGTCTTGCATTGGCTTTAGATTGCCTTGCATTACATGACGCAGGAAGCACTCATTTTGGCAAAGAGCAGCCCCTCTGAACTTGAGCAAAATCAATCATGCTTTTCATCAACTGAAGTGGCTGTTGTAATTACTGTGCCCTATTTACATGTAATTTACACATTTATGGCAGGTCTTCCATATCTGCAGGTTCCTCATCTGAGAGTTCAACCAATGATGGGTAGAAAATATTTGGGGAAAAAAACACAACAATAAAAAAATGCAAATAGAAAAAAATACAACATGCCAAGTATTTACATAACATGTACATTGTATTAGGCATTACAAGTAATCTAGAAGTGATTTAAAACATACGAGAGGATATGTGCAAATCATAGGCAAATACTACACCATTTTTATAAGGAACTTGAACGTCTGCACACTTGGGTATTCACGGGGTATTCTGCAGACTTGGGTATTCCTGGAATAGGAATTTATTGGAAATAGGAATTATGGAAATTATTGGACAACTATATTTATTACCTGCATATGGGGGATTCCTTCCTCCCTGTGCTAAAAACTTCAAAAGCAGAAATTTCACCAACATGGCTGGTTGTCTATTAGTTAACCCAAGACCAGACTATACTAACTACCTAAAACAAAAGTACACAACTCAATTCCAGACAAGATCTGTTGCTTCATTCAATATAATCTTCTTTCCTCTATTGGATTCTAGAGGCAATCATTCAGTCCTTCATTCCTTAATTCATTTAATCAGTTAGTCAGTCAGTGATATGAATGGATGTAAGTACGCAATTCATAGATTTCAGTTAAGTCCTTAATAATGATGATGATGAAATTTGTTTCTTGACACCTACTACCCACTCATTTAATCTTCAAACACAGAAGTTATGATACTGTTACACAGGTGAGGGAACCAAAGTGCAGCTGTGACTTCCTTTGAAGTTCCAAACTTGATTCAAACATATCTGCCTGCCCCGAATCCCATGCTGTTTCCACAGGACTGAGCTGTCTCTCTGTCTAGGTGAGAAAATAAGACTTGACTGGGAGAAGCATTAGATAGCAGGACGGTAGCACTCAGCAGCTAACACAGAGAAGAAAGCTATTTTAGTTGGTGAGGAGATCCAAAGGTGGAGTCATCCCACGGCCATGTAGGCAGAGGGTGATCATCAAGTAACAGAGCTGGTGAAAGCCAACAGCAGTCAAACCCTAGGCTTGGACCTAGGCTTGGACTGGAGACTCAGTTCCAAGAGAACAATTTGAAAAATATCCAGGGACTTTCCTCTTCTAATTTAAGCCACAGATATCCTTGAAGCTTTTGTGGTGTTGTGGTACATATCTGAAGTGTTTGAAATATAAACCCCCAAATGGCACAAGAAGACAGTTGGCATGAGTATTTGGCATTCCTTCTAACACTCCCAAGAGCCCCAGGACTCAGGCCCTCTATGCAGAGAAGGGCGCTTGGGTGATTACAGGGGTCCCGCTTGGGCATTCCCCAGCTTTGGGGGGAAGACACCAGGGTGTCTGTCATAACTGCATTGGGAAGTTATTTTTCTGTCTTTACAAAACTAACACAAACAGGGTTTGATGCAGAACCTGTTAACAATGTCGGACATTGGCCAAGTAATCTAATCTGAAATATTCTCATTTCTTGTAGTTTACCTAGGAAAGCATTATGCAAAGAGAATGGTCATGGACAGACAGGGTTAATTTAAGAAACATCTCGACCATTTGTCAGTAAGAAAAGAATATCATCTTTTTGGCTAAATATAGAATGTAAGACAACCTCAATACATCAAGTCTGCAAATGCTGAGTCTCTGCATGCTGCCCATTTCTGAACTAGATCATTAAAGGTATAGTCTATGCCATGTGCCAACTAGCCCTCAAAAGGCTCTCTGTATTTGCCATTGCAGTAAAATAAGATGTTAAACAGCCTTCTCTTATTTTAATCAAAACCTAAATATGTAGTGCTGACATGTAATAGTATGTCAGAATAGGATGTCTCTAGAATAAGGTGCTAATTGGGTAGAGAAAAACGAGAATAAAGCAGAATTAGGTATAGAACCACCAGAATGTTCTCTAAGATGTTGTCTGAGCATGGGCTGAGCTCTAAAGAATGATGTGGAAAACATTCAAATTTTATTCTTATTTGGAAAAAGCTAAAATATGGCTTCCTCAGGGACTCCATTTTGCTCTGTTAACGTCTAAGTGCTCGGGTTTTCCTCCAGTTTTTATGGTACGGTCTGTGGCTTATGCTTTTTATGGTGCCTCCACAAAGTGAGATAAGGTGACACTTGATGACTTGGGGCCATGAGCCAAAGCTGCATTTGTCCTTGAGCACACCAGCAGGAGCAAAAGCCCTGAAAATGATCCTCCAAGAGGATGCCAAATAATCCAGTTGTCCTAATTGCCTGCAAGTGAGACCAAGATGTAACAAACAGATCTTGGTGCTATGGAGTCTGACTGTGTCCAATTGCTTAGTGATTAATAAGGCCTAGCAGAGGTGGGTTTTCACAGAATCTTATACTGAGTCACTTCGGTTGAGAAATGAGTCAGACCCTCTCACCTAACTATTAAAAACCAAGTCAGTTCTCAGTCAAACCTCCAACAAGAGTAAAATTGACCACCTTATGTAACTAAATTGTATCCTTACTCCCCTTTTGAAAATGGATGCAATAGTGTGGATCTGGGCTTAACTCTGTGCATCCGTCAGGAGCAGCTCAGTCTGGGCTACTGTATCCGTCAGTCAACCTTCCCTGAGTCTAATTGGATCCTCTGATCATTACAGTGCTTTAAGAATCTTGGATGAGCAAACAGTATATCAATCTTAAAAGTCTCTTTAGTTTGAACTGGTTTTCTTCAGATTATAACTAAGATTTTTTTTTTTTTTTCCCATTACATTCAATCTCAATTGAAGCTGCACAAGTGGCTTTATGTTATCAACTTTTTACTTGGCTTTGCAACAACTCTCTCTCTCTCTCTCATCTTGACAGCAGAAAGGGTATCGTGATGGGAGAAATTGTAACCCAATGGTCATTCATCCAAAAGGAGGAATGAGCCAGCGCATGCACGGACACACATACAGAGGAGTTTTTTGAAAGGGGATTATAATATCCCTCTAGAAACACTTTAAAAACCTCATTTCAGGGCAGCACCTGTGGCTCAGAGGAATAGGGCGCTGGCCCCATATACCGGAGGCGGTGGGTTCAAACCCAGCCCAGGCCAAAAACAAACAAAAAAACAAACAAAAAAACTCATTTCAAGGAATCGAATAAAAGTGCCTTCCTGACCTGCCTTCCCTTCCTTCTTTCCAAGCTGAAGGCTGTTTGATCAATCTAATTGGTCTAAGAATGTGTGGCAATACTCAGTATGAAGGGTGTTTTGCCAAAAAGCTGCTTGAAGTGACCCAGTAATTCGCAAGGAAGCTGGAACCACACTAAACTTCCCCCACCTGGCCTCAGACAGCCCAGTGCCGCAGCTTATGAAGCCCTGATTACTCTCCTTCCTCTTTTAGTTTTCTGAGAAGTCCCTATGCCCTATCTCAATGGGTTTACTTCTGAAAGTTCAAATTATTTTTTTCTCTCTGACTAGCTGTTACTGGGGCTATCATTTATTAGGACATTTTGTGTGAGTGCATGTATGAGTGTGTGTGTGAGTGTGTATGTGAGAGTGTGTGTGTATGTGTGTGTGAGGGGGTATGTCATCAAGACTTAAATGCAGCCCCATCTATCTGGTTCTCAAATACAATGAATTCTGGGCCCAAATGACACAGTAATTTTCACTATGGATGGTGTTTTGGTGGTTGGCTCTCTACCAATAATTAGAGCCATTTCTCTCTCTGTATTTTTAGTTTCCCAAAGTAGGGGAGATTTCCATCAAGATCCAACCTCTTTCCCTAAACCCCTTAATTCAGAGTTCTGTAAGAAAGTCTCTCAAGGCTCTGTAACTTAATCTCATGGTTTATAACAAAAATAAAACAAAACTACAACAATCAAAACCAAACTTGGCTTAGACCAAGATGAAAATTAAAACTGGGGCATGCACTTCCCTGCTCTAGGACATTCTAGAAATTTACCAGACAGCAGTCCCCCACAAAAAGGCTTCCCAGACAACATGTCCAGTTGAGCAGGTAGCCTCTGTCTGGTAACTACCAAAAACAAAGCAATAGTTAAAGAAAGCATTAGATAACCTTTTCCTTCTTTGAAGCTCAAAAATTCTTAAATTTTTTTTGCAAACTTTTCTTTCCCACTTTTTTCCAAATGTATTTGACTATCCAAGCATTCTGAAGGCAGACAAGACTAGTCAATAAAAACTTAAAAAGTAAAAATGTACTCTGAATATTTCCAAGTAGTTTGGGGGATAGGATTTAGCCTAATGTAATAGTGCTATATAAGATTCTGCCTTAGCAGAAATAAAAACATTTGGTACCCTCCTTTCCACTCAATCTCTTGTGATCCTAATTTGCCTTACTCATTTCCTCATCACATTTCTCTTTCCTCCAGTAAACTTCATTAGTACATTTCTTATTAAAATCCTCTTGCCTGAGCTCACAGGTTCGAGACCAGCCTGAGCCAGTACACGACCTTATCTCTAAGTAGCCAAGCATTGTGGTGGGCACCTGTGAGCTATGACACCACAGCTCTCTACCGCGGGTAACAAAGACTCTGTCTCAAAAAAAAATCCTTATGGACCACGAATCAGTGGAATTCAAACAAGGTCCTATTGGGTCCATTTATGAGACATTTATTAATACCTAACCTTTTTATTAGAAAGAGGAAGTCCTGCTTCTGCGTCTCTTTAGCAGCACAAAATAGGTTTCTAAAAGATCAGAGCCTATTTCCCCTCAAAAACACATTAAGCAAAAATGCATGCATGCAGCATGCTCAAGATTAAGCTTGGCATCCTGATAGAGCATAATAATGTCTTAAGATAAGTTAGGGCCAAGCCAAGTGAATAATGTGGGAAAAGGAATGGTCATGAGCCAAGTGATCTAACCACAGATCTTTCTGCATGTAAGAACTGAGATCCTTTGAGGGGTCCTCCCTATTTATTAATCAACCTTTTCAAGAGTTCATGACAATCTGAAGAGAAAGATCATCCGTCTGCAGAGGGGGAAGATCTTTCTAACATCAATATACAATGACCTGGTAAATCCAGATCAGGCAAAATTACGGGCACTCACTAACTGGTTGTTTCCAGAGACACTTAGGGTGCAGGTAAAGACTTGGATGACCTATTTGGTGTTGAAAGGACAATTTCAATCCAGAAGATCTCTAGTGGCAAAGCTTTGTGAACACTAGGAAATTCTAGATTTCTCCTAGGGTAGACCACAACAGATTTACTCACATGGAGACCCACGATTGATTCAATCTTTGGAGAGATAGAAGAAAAAGGAGGAGGAGAAGAAACAAAATATCTCCCAATGATTCCACACCTGCCATGTATCAGTATGTCACACATGTTTCTATTACTCCCAATGACAAACCTGTAGGTAGCTTTTATTTTTCTGTACATCAGGAAACTGACATTAAGTGACTCTCCACAGGCTATTTATTTATTCATCAAGTATTTACTATGTATCAAGAACTATTTTAGGTGCCAGTAAATAATAGAAAACAAGGCAAAAACTCTACATTTTAATTTAATATTTTTAGGCACTTTAAAAATTATGACTCACAAGAAGAAGTATATATTAAACTAATGCACAGTATGTACAGTTTATAAATACACATATATATTGTATTTAAAACAAGATAAATTACACACATAAATTATCTTTATTGCATGTATTACATGCTCTGATATTTTCCTTTCTATTTTTTATGTTTCCTTTATAAAACCTGATCATAACCAGTTCAACTGATTTTATGATTTACTTATGAGTCATAATGCAAGGTTTGAAAACATTTTCTTAGTTGAGTTGAATGAAATGGGACCAATATTGATATTAGTCAATATCGAGAACTCCAATATTATTCTCAAAACTCCAAAGCCTGGGGAGTTACCTACATCCTTTTAGGGAAGATTCTCATCTTTGGAAGGAGAGCTATCTGTCTCTTCACAGCCTGGAATGGTTAGGTAGAGGCCACATAACTTCAGTTTGGAGATGTTCAAACTCCATCTCTTCTTTGTAGCATGTCTTCTATTTGCTTCCAGAAATGACAATGTATTTTATTATTTTCTTTTCTAATTTTTTCCCTTTGTTCTCCCCACATAGGCTGACAACAGAATATCCAGGCCACTATGGTGAGGAAATGGACATGGTTTCCTACAATTATGATTACTATATGCGAGGAGCAACAACCACTTTCTCTGCAGTGGAAAGGTGAGAGGGGCAACCCCTTCCCTACAGGCTAGGAGTTAGAGGAGGTAGGGACTAACACTGCTCATGGATTCTATCTGCCAGAATTTTGATCTGAGATTGTCCCTGTTTTAGTTTCCTTCTTGGTCAAGGATTAACTGAGAGTCTGGCTGGTCAACAGGAAGCAATGGGAAGTAAGCTGTTCCCATGAAGTCACCACATGAGACAGCTCACCCTCGGATATAAAGACAAATTCAAGCCTTCCCCAGAACAGAGTCCCAGACTTGGTATTTCTTGATGTCCTAAAATCTCCCCTCACTTAATATCACAGAGCACCTTTCCTCACCAAATGTCAGGAGGAGAGGGCAAATGTGTTTGGAGGACTATGCCACTGTCAAAGTAGACCCTCTTCCATTCCAAATTCCGTGCTTCTACAGGAACCCCACTTTGAGTTGTAAAAAGGGAGAGAAGGGGAGGAGACTGGACAGAAGGGACACACAAAATCTACTCACTCAGTTTGGGTGACTATAAAACAATACCTTAGATTGGGTAATTTATGAATAATAGAAATTTACCATTCATAGTTCTGGAGGCTGGAAAGTCCAAGATCCAGGTGCCAATAAACTAAGTATCTAGCAAAGATTTGCTTGTTCTTTCAGGCAGGGCAATTTACTTTGGGGTCCTCACATGGTAGAAGGGGCAAGCCTCCCTTTGACCTCTTTTATAAGGGCACTAACCCCATGCATGAGGACGGAGCCCTCATAACTTTACTACTTCCCCAAAGGCCCCACCTCTTAACACTATCACATTGGGTATTAGGTCCTAACACGTAAATTTTGGGGGAACACCAACATTCATATGATAACCTTTACAAACCATATTTAGAAATGAAAGAAGAAGAAGAATACCTCTATAAAAACCTGGAAAAAAATTAATGAAAGAAGAGAATTTAACATAAAGAAAAAAAGTACAGAATTAACTTTTTCATCACCTTTCTCTCATAATCAGCTTCCCAACCCTATCTCAACTACAGCAAACTAAACCAAAACAATAAAAAGAAAATGAGAATTCTTCCCCCAGTTGCTATAGATAGACATGTGGATAAATTCAGGTGTTAAAGATTGATCTGATCTATTTTTGGTCAGGTGGTAATCACTTTACACAGAAATAAATTCCCAAAAAGTTAGCAATAAATTATTTGCAAACCAAATAAAACTTATGTTAACTCATTAGATAATGTTATTGATGAATTTAAGTGTGATGAGTCTCACTATGCCACCCTCAGTAGAGTACTGTGACATCATAGCTCACAGCAAACTCAAACTCTTGTGCTCAAGTGATTCTCTTACCTCAGCCTCCCAAGTAGCTGGGACTACAGGCACCTGCCAATTTAATGTCCTGCTATTTTTAGAGATGGGGTCTCGCTCTTGCTCAGGCTGGTCTTGAACTCCTGAGTTCAAGTGATCTACCCACCTCAAGCTCTCAGAGTGCTGGGATTACAGGCATGAGCCATGTGCCTGGCATAAAATTGCATCTTACTTAACTGACATTAACTTATTTAATATGGTCTAAAATGTAAAAAAAAAAAAAACAAAAAAAACCATGAAGTAGGCTGTTGGAAAGGCATGATGAATGTTGCATGTTCATGTACAAAAGTTCTTATGTTTATGCATAAGAGAACTCCTCAGCTCTCAGATATTACTTCTTTTTGTTTTAGATACATATTTAACTAGCTTAGTCAGGAATGAAACTCATTTCACCAGTGACAAGAAATCATTGAGTGACATGACACAACCGAACAAATGTATTTAAGAAAAAGAAAGAAAAAAAAAAAAAAAAAATGAACTCAAAGAACTTGGAAACCTGGTGTCATTTAGCAGAAGTGTGTAACCCAAAGTGCAAAACTGAGTTACAGTATCACAGAGGACTCAATATTCCTAATGATAACTCCAGTTCAACAAGAAAGTAAGTTCTCTATTCCCTGTTTAAGAAGGAAGAAAAGAATACAACAAAGAAAGAGTGACATCAAAGCTTACTATGAAATAAATATACTTTGAACGGTTAAAATGCCTAATTCCTATTGGCTTGGTTATGGGGACTACCCAGTATCATGAAAACTGAGATATTATCCCATTGCATTGGTTGAAAATTAATATCCTCCCCAAAATAAAGTAAAATAAAATAAAATAGATACATACTCATGTAATTTTTCTGCTGTCACTACAAATCAGTGGCTTAAAGATCCACAACCTGAGTTTCTTCAGTTCTGCTAAAGACTTGAGGCCCCCACTTTGGAGAAGTATTGTCACTCCCTTCTGTATGCAGGTCACTCTGGTTTCCTCCAGGAATGGAGTTTCTCAACCTGCATGCTGTTGACATCTGGGGGTGGATAACTCTTTGCTGTAGGGGTCTGTTCTGTACATTCTAGATGGTTAGCTTACCCAATAGATGCACTAGTAACCCACCACCAGTTGTGACAACCCAAACCATTTGCAGTCATTGACAAATATCTCCTGGGGAGTGTATCTGCACCTAGTTAAAAAAACCATTATCCTGGAGAGAAACCAGAAATTGAGCCAGGCTGAATCCCTTGGACCTCATAAGACCAAGTCTAAATTTTGCTTAGTATCAACTAACAGCCTCTTAAAAGAATAGTATGAGCGCCTGGCCGTGAGATCTTGTTTATCTGGGGGTTTTGGTACACAGATAGATAAGAACTGGCTGCAGTAATTAAATGCACTTGGTAAACCTGCATGCTACCAGTTTACCAATCTCCATCTAAAACAGTGTTTTTCAATCTTTTTTATCTCATGGTAACTTTAAACCTAAAGTTAAACATCAGTGGCACATTTTAATTATGGTGACAAAAAAAAAAAAGAAAGAAAAACAGTAAAAAAAAAAGTATACTCACTGTGCTTTGAACTTTTGAAAGTAATTTAATTAATGATCTTTAAAAATTTTTGTGTCACACTTAAGATCCCCTCACAGCACACCAGTTGAAAATTGCTGATTTAAAACAAGCTATGTCCTCTGCTGACTATTACAGGAACAAATACTGAGAGTTGATCGTCTAGGCCTCAAAGACTTATGTTTGGGGACTGTACTCCCAAGGGCTCTAAACAAACAACCTAGCACACCAAACTCAGAGCTAGAATGCCTGCCAGAGGCCTTTGGAGCAGAGCGCACCTCCCAGAACTGACAGCAGCCAGACTCACTCTATAGCTCAGGAGCTGGGTGGAGGCCTTGTCCGTCGTCGTGTTAGGACACACTGAGCTGGAAAGGGCCTCGCAGATAGAAAAGGGAGAATGACGATGCTAAAGTTCCACTGTGTTTTGGAAGGATTAGCATGATCAAGCATGGAAAATCTCTTAATTGTTGCCCTTGATCGGGACTTGTGTGAAGGGGATGGCAGAAATGACCTCTGCTGGGGTTAAGGGTACCTAGCCATGGAGACAGTGTGGCATAAAAGAAAGACCAAGATTCGAGTCCAACCAACTTGGGAACTGAAATTGTCATCTGCTACCTGCCACTTGGATTATCTTAAAACGAGTCACTTATTTCTCTGAGCCTTCTTCTTCACCTAGACACTGACTTGCTGTGAGGATTATAAGAGAAAACACATAGAACATTTAGCACAATGCCAGGTATATTAGAGGTGGTCAGAAAATAGTAGCCACAATTTTCATTATCATCGTTAAAAGATACTAGGCCACAGGAGAGCTATACAATGAGCACACTCTGTACATTTGTTGTTAAATGGATGCACAAAGAATGTTAACTTGCCCTTAAGTAAAGTACATCCCTTAACAAAATTCCACATCATGTTTTTCAAAATTGAACAATTCTATGTACTCTCAGACCCATTGCAACCATAAGTCAGCAGTTCAATTTCTGTTATGCCAGAGTGGTAGACCTTTTCTTTATTACTTTAAGGGGCTTTCCAGATTTTTTTCTTCATTTCTCCATGATGAGTACTCGCTAAAGGAAAGAATCAATAAGAAAATAGATGGACATTTTAAAAGAAGATTCTTTACAATAAAATGGAGATGGCGTTAAATAAATGCTTTTATTCTAAGTTGGTAACCTGTAAACTCTTGAGGCATGTTGGGGCAGCAGGGGTGAGCTGACCACCAGTGATGAAGGGAGCCTCCGCACAGCCAGCAACCTACTTAGTCCTGTTCAAGGGGTACCCTGGCCCAACAGATTTGTGTGTTCTCTGGAGACATCACAGGGATGCCTCCTAAGAGCAAAGCGAGGTTACATGTCCCTTCAGTCCCTAGATCCTCCAAATGTTCATTCCTTTTTCCCGGCAGGGATTCTTCTCTGGGTATATTTTCTCACTGACATTGGTTTTCTGACTCTCCCCCTCACAGGGATCGCCAGTGGAAGTTCATAATGTGCCGGATGACTGATTACAACTGTGAATTTGCAAGTGTTTAGATTTGCTGCATGCCAAATCTGGGTGGAGAGAGAAGGGCCAGGAGGGCCTGAGGGCGTCCACGCGTGTTAGCCTGGGTTGGAACGCCTGTGGCTGCTTCTGCTGCTCTCTTTCCTTCTCCCTGAGCCAGTAGCTGCAGCACCAGCTTCCTGGCCCTTTCTGACTCGTATCACACTTATGATGAAACCCACAAGTAAACCATGCTTCTCACTTTGAACACATTCCCTAGCAACTGTTTTATATGACAGGCGATGGCTTCTTTGCACGCCGCAGATAGCCTGTGCCTGCTTACAGCCTGGCTCCGGGGCGCCCCCTGCAGCCTGGCTACTGCTTTGACTGCAAAATGAGCTGCAAACTCAACCCAGGAGGGCAGGGGCGGGGCTAGAGAGGAAGGGCGACGAAGGGTCCCCACAGCTAAGTCTGGATGACACACAGGGCCTCCACTAACCGCAGGCCTTCTGTCCTGCGAGGGCAGTCTTCCACTCTCCTGCTCCACACGAGCCATGCGTGCTGAGAAGTCCAAGTGCACAGCTCTCCACTCCGAGAGGGAGGGGCCTGGAGGCGCAAAGGGGAAGAGGGTGGTAAAAGTGGAAGAGGAATGTTAGCATGCTCTGCTCGGTAATGACAATGAACGCAGGGGCCAGGAGAACCTGGGAGAGTCAGTCTCAAGGAAGATGAAGAAAAGGAGGAGAGGCAGATCAGAGAATGGGACTCACATCGGAAAGTTGGAGGGGATGAGAGTGGCCAGATTGCTTTGGGAAATGGAAATTGAGTCACTGGCACCTAGAAGTCAGCCCAGGAGTCCTGGGAAGGCTGACCTGAGCCCTGGAGCCAGGGGCAGCTGCTGGCAAACTCCTCTGTAATGGTCCTGACTTTCTAGGTGGGAAAGGCTGCCCTGGGGACCCACTTCCCTTCTATGTGTAGCAAAAAGGTGTCTTCTGCAGAAGTGTCACCATCTTTCCTCCTCCTGTGGAAACTCTGTCCCCAGGTCTTTGTACTCTTTTTCACAAAAGTAATAAAGATATTAACACTCACCATGCTGCAGATATGTAGGGACAGATTTGTTCTCTACCCTTCCCCTTTGCAATGATCCAGCCATCCATTAGGAAAGTGTGGCTTAGCATTGTGAATTGTGCCAAGCAGCGTGCAAGGTGCCAGGAACACAATGATGACAATGACAGAGTGTGGCTGGGGCATCAGATCATTAAAACAGAGTGCTGAGTGCTGAACTTAAGGATTGAACAATGGATGGAGCCGTCTGTCTTTGCTTCTGAGTCCAGCCTGCGTTTCCCCTGTGTCCGTCAACCTCTCCTCGCCCCAACCTGTCAAATGCATCTTTAACCACAGAAATCCCCTATTTCCTTTATCCACACAGTTTGCCTTTTCTTTTCTGTTCTGAGCTGCTCTTCCCTCATCCTCTCCCCCAAGGTACCCAGAAGGGAACCACAGGGGCCATCTGCCTCGTCATACACCCCACCTGGGTGGTCAGGATGATGACTCTCAGCTGCCGGGTACCGCACTTCCTGCTGTAAGATCCCTGCATGGCAATGGGGAAGGGTGTCCTTCTCTGTCTTAATTTGAAACAATTTTTCATATTATGGTTTTATTTTATTTCCTTCATTTCATTGCTTCTGCCTCTCTATCAATTTTAATTTACAATAAGAAGCTTCTTGGTGTTATTTTTCACAAAGTGAGCCATTAATATTTCAGAAATTGCAGCACTGGCTCAGGATGGCAGTCAGAAAATGGCCTTGGTGGTGTGTGTGGAGCACAGCTGGAAGGCAGATAAACCTTGGCATCCAGGAGAAAACAGGGGCTGGGGAGAGGAGATGGGATGGGAGGGAGACCCGCAGTGGGGAGGAGCCTCCAGGAAACTGCAAGAGAACAGGAGCCAAGGGGAAAACTCCTGTAAGATGATCCAAGAAGAAGTACTTGTGTCAAATAGAGTAAACTGAGAAGTTTTACTAAGAGAAAAACTATCCTTTGCATAGAGGTCAAGGGCAATAGCAGGAAAGACACTGTCAACTTGGTTTGAATCTGGATCGTCTATACTGTAGGTTAGCATCATTCACTAAGAACTGTGTGTCAGAGTGAGGACAAAATCCCAGGTCTTCTGGCTGTGAGTTCTCATTCTCTGTTCTCTCATTACTCCAGTCTTTCTACTAACTGGTTCCACAGTCTTGAATAAGTCACCTCTCCTTCCCAGGCCTACTGTCAAAACTGAAGACATTTATTTATCTATGGATTTATTGCGATTTTTTGCAATTCCAGAATCCTGTATACTCAGTCATCTGCCCTGAGTTGTTTATGAAGGGATTTGCTAAGGCGTTTTCTTTCAAGGAAGGAGCCTAGAACCAGTAGGACTAGATCTCTGACAGAGGGTGGCTGCTTAAGATGAGACAAATCCTCACGCCACCCTTCTCTCATCTGCTCAGTGCAAGCAGGAATCCCTTTGCCAACAACTTCACATGATGGTGGTCACATACAATGAGGTGAGAGGAAGAAGAACATGATTCCTGTTTCACAAGGCCTACAGCCTGGTGGTGAGATGATTAAATACACATGACAATGAGTGAAGGATGTTTCCCTGGGAAAGCTGAGTCTTTGCGTGGCCTTTGAAGATGAGTAGAACTTCTGTGGTGAGCAGAAAAGACTGTTCTCTCCAGTCAGACTGCATGTCCTGGGTCTGTCACTTCCCAGCTTCATGACCTTGGCCAAGTGGTCTACCTCTCCTGAGACTCTATTTCCTTACCTGTAGAAATAACAGTACTACCTATATCATGGGGTTGTCACATATTCTGCACCTAGTAAGAATCCAATAAATGTAGTAAGCAAAGGAGAATAGTATTAGTATATATTAGAAATAAAGTTGCTTGGGTAAGCTGGATTATAGTATAGATCAATGATAGGAGAAATTCCTAAAATAGGGAAATTCAGGTTTGGCTTTCATTCATTTCAATTTTTCAATCAAGGAATCAATAAAAATTTTACAGGCTTATTATATATCAATTGCTATACTAGCAATTGCACAATTTCTGCATTCATAAGGATTATAAACTAAAGGAAGCAGACAAGCAAACTGTTGTAGTACAGTTTGGTAAGTCAAGGACAGGTGACATTTCAACAGAGAGTGGTGAGGAATCAGCATGGGAAAGGGGATGGTGGAGGGAATGGAAACAATAAGATGGAAGGCATGAAACAACATATGGGTTTAAGAAAGTTTCCCCAGAAAATTCTGTCCTCACCAAGGAGGATTGGGAAGCTGCAGTGATAATGCCCCAGGAGAGATCGGCTCTTTAAGCACACATATGTCTTTTTGCTTGACAGTATTGACCCAGATACAAAACCCAACACTTTCGTAAGTTCTTTCTGAAGAATGCATTCTCACATAAGCTTTAGTAAATGTACAAAAATTTTTTTCAATTAAATTACCTGGTCCCGCATCTAGTTGCAAGCCTACTTGGCCCTCTTCTCTTATTAACCAAAGAAAGTATTGTTCAATATAGTCCATGCCCAACACTGGTGTACCCACCATGGTGGCTAACAGAACAGAGGCATATAGTCAATAGCATCCACTCTCCTTATAAAGTTACAATCGAATTTAATTAAGTCATTCTTATTTAATTCTGTTTAATTAAATCACATTGTTAAAGAATGTACCTGAACTAGGTTGCCATCCTGGGACCTGAACTCAGTGAGGCCAGGTAAGCAGAACCCCTCGCAACTTGGGGCCTAGTCCTACGTGGTGTGTTATCCCTTACCCACTAACTTGTTGGGACTCTGTTATTCAACTTATTCCTTTGTAAAGTGAGGATCACAAAACATTCTTACCTCAAAAGACATTGTAAGGAATAATAATAACAACATATTTACACATAGCTTATATTTTTTTTTGAGGTGCTTACAACTTTTTATAGAATGGAATGTTCCTAAAAACTAAAAACCAACAAAACTCCCTACTAATTTTAAAATCTATTTATTAGGTGCCACTGTGCCTTACGAAGCACTTAAATCTACCGTTAGTGACCTCCCCTTTCTCCTCACCCTAGTGCAGGCCTATGCACCTGTCAGCAGCCCAGTCATTAATGTGAGTCAATGACTTTCTGTATCGGTGGAAAATACTAGATAGAAATATTCCAAACTGCAAATTACGATAATGTCTGGATTGTAGCCTTACTGTTTATTTCTTTGTTCTTTGCATGTTTACACCTTCCTTTGACACATAACAGCAATGATAATTTACTGTGTTTATAATCAAAAAAGAAAAGTAAGATTATGGAACAGAAGCAATCCCTGGCTGCCAAGCAGTTCAGCCCTAGGACAGTGTTCCAGCTGAAAGGTGACCGACCATATGGTTACTTCATGGAAAGAACGAGATTATAAAGCCAGACCCTTTCATCTAACCGGCCGCCTGATGGGTTATAATTTAATATGTAGAATCACCTGCTCTTTCCAACGTCTCTCTCCTCCCTAGAGATAATGGAACAGATGTTCAGCCTGTCATATGGCCAATAGGAAACTAAAATTCACAACAGTAGGGGGAAATCTCCCTACCTCTTCTATTCACTGAGTCAGGGCCAAACACAGAGTTGGCATTCTCAGGAATGTTTCCCGAGCCTTCCATGACCGAGTTCTTTCCCAGCTCTGTCAGCATTCTGTGTCTTCATTCCCATTTCCCGGGGGATGAGAATCCTGTCTCTCTTGTTCAGTATTAGATTCCCCGTGCCCAGCTAGATGGCTTTGCACACAGTAATCACCCAAGACATCTATTTTAAAAGTAATCTGGATTTCTGGTTGGCTTTCAGCTTTTATTGGGAAAAGCTGAACTCTAAGTCATCAATTATTGAAAAGGCACTTTGGAAATCATGAAGTTCTATTAAAAGGCAAAGTGTTATGATGGTCCTATAGGTTTGATGATGCTGTCTTGTACTCTTTATCCAGCATCATCAGGTAATCATTGATTTCATCCATTTAAGAGCTATTCACTAATGATCAGTCAGTTGGAAAACACTAGTCATCATTGTCACTACCCATTCAGAAAGTGTGCATCATTATCCTAGGTAACTATGAACCATATTACAATCAATGCCTAAGCAACTAGCCTGGTCATAGGCCCTTGGTGGACACAGGATGAGCCTTATTGACTACCTCCTGCATAGACTGGGGACAGAGAGGCAAAGGGGCTCAGGCTAGTGAAATAGGTGTGAGCCCCAGATTCTGCTTTCCAGTCTTAGATCAGCATCTCATTGGAGGGGAAGGGTGGGCAGGGATTTTTGTCTGATATATCCTTTATACCTAGTACAGGTACTTACCCATAGTAGGCATTCAACAAATATTTGGCAAAAATATAAAAAGTACAACCCTAAGGCAAAGCTCATACAGATTATGATGTCATAAATACAAACTTTATAACTCTTTTTCTTGTTAATTTCCTTGAGAGTTTACTGGTGAGATTAGCTTGTGATGAGGTGGACCCAAGCAGTAAAGCAGATTCCTCAGCGTTACCTGGCTTCCATTTCATACAGCCGCCTGGCAGGCCCTCTCAGGCTGTGCTGGTGTTGGGCATCTTCCCTCTCTCTGACAACTGGATTTCAGCTAACGTGGATGTCTCCATGGGCCTCTTGTTGGCAGACCCGAAGATGAGCTCATTAGCCATTACGCCGTGGCAAGATGTTCTGGGAAGTCAGACATGCTCTGAGTCACAACTGCCTGCTGCCTGGCCTGACACTACATGTCATGCAGATTGGTTCTGCCAGTGGGCATCCAGGATAAGGGATCTGAAGATCCCTTGCACAGCTTGAGTTGGAGGAAAATTTCACTTGATAAAAATTCACAGTGAAGACAGGCTCTTAGTTCTCCCGCTGCATAAGAAAGCCTCATGAAAACTCTTTCGCCCATCTCTGAAAAGGGATAGAAAAAGCAGAAAGAGGCAGATGAGCGTACCGTGTTGGGCAACAAAACACTGTTGCTTGTTCTAAATTGATAATCTCGTGTGGCTGTGCTTCTGTACACATAATGTTGACGGTTACTCTAATGAGGTGTCATTAATAATGTGCTCTGTTCCTCGTCAAAACTGAAGGAGAGCAAGAAGCATTAAATATTCTCTTTTCTCAGATAGATTTATTTTGTTCTAGATAAGGAAACAAGAAGTAAAAACTGAAAGGTTAATGAATGAACGAAGGCTGCTTTCCATCAAGCACACGGGGCGGGCCACACAGGAAATCTTATGCTATTTCAGAGGTGGGAGAATCACTATGGGCTAATGAAATAGAAGACATTGAAACAGGTAAAAGAAGAGGATTCATGCCAGCAGCAGAGGCTACCTGAGCAAACCCCTAGAAGTAAGGATGGGCTTCAAGGAACTGAGAAAAATCCTGGGGCTGGTGAATCTGATCTCAGGCAGGAGCCTAGAAAAGTAAATGACTTTCTCGAAGACACCCCATGAGTTAGAGAAAGAGATAGGTCTAGAATTCCAGACTCCAGGATCTTAGCTTGATGATACACGCTGCCAGCCCCTGTCTAGTGGTGAAAAAAAAAGGGAGAGATGGTGCGTGCAGGCATGTCTGTGTGGATGGGCTTTCCTGTGTAAAACTCACAGCCACTGCAGATAAGCATGCATCATTACTGACATTTTATACCTGGGTTCAACATCTCCAGAATAGTAGGTAGCTTACCCAAGGTCACAGAGCTAATGGAAATGGACTTTGCACCGAAGTGTACCTGTTTACAAAGCCCAGGCTTGTCTGCTATGTCAATGTGGAATCAAGGGTTTCCATTGCTAGGATGGAGAGATAACGTTTTCAACTCTCTTTTTCATAGTTCCCTGGCTGAATAATGTGCAATATAAAGAAGTGATTCACAGATTGATTCCAAAATTTTAAGTATTGTCCCTGGAGTGAGAGATGGCATTGGAGGTCTGAGAAGACCTTGAGAATGGTGCTGGCAGTCCAAGAAGCCAAAGGAGCAGTCGGAAAGCAACAATGTTGCTATTCTACTTGTTAAAGTATTCATGTAGATCTTTCCCATCATAATAAAATCAGACACAGATTCAACCTCTCCTGCAGTTACAATAACTCTTGTTTTTTAAAATGACTCCTAAATACCCAACCTTTCATAAACTCAGTCTAACCCAAATAAGCAGAATTGCTCTGACAACTGAGACAAGAATTGTTCGGCCTCTCAGGGGCCTTCACAGTTCCAGCTGTCCATGAGCGTGGCCATCTGGTTCATCTTTGCCGTGTGTGCTCTGGGAAGTGCCCACCTTGAGAACCGGCACATTCAGTAAGCGCCACTCTTCTCTTCCATTGATTGAAACACCAAGATTCTCGGTCCCCTAGCAGAAATGTGTCAGGCTGTTAAGGTTCTAGCCCATCTCATCTCACAGCACTCTGTTCCAACACTATCTTAGTGTGCAGGTTTCCTGCATCATAAGACAAACCGGTCACTGGAATTTGGTAGTTACATTCTAGACACTTACATTATTTTCCAGTAGCTTTAAATTCCTAATAAAGGAATTTGGACACCTAATCTCACCTAACATAAGGAAGTAACATTATGTGGTCCAGCTCTATTAGACATGGTCAAATTCTCACTTACCAAAAGAAAAGTAGAAAGGTTAGCACATTCACAGTAGGGGCAACCTTGAGGCCCTTGCACGTGAAAGGAGCGGCCTTTGCATGGCTTTGGGCCACATTAGCCTCTGTGCATTCAGAGCAGGTCTCCGTCTCCTGAAGATTCTGATCTGGTTCTCCTGTGGCTCTAAATATAAACAATCAATTATTCTGGGGCATCCTCTGAGTCAGACCCTTACTCAGCCCTAAAGTGCACCTCATTTGAATATTCATAGTAGACCTACAAGGTGGCTGTCATCATCTTCATTTTCCAAATGAGAAAACTGAGACTCAGAGAGATTGTGTTACCTTCTCAGAGACTCACGTCTCGTACATTGGAGCAGAATTCACTCAGACTCAGGCCTGGGCACGTACAGAGCCTGTATTCCGGTACAGTCTATACCATCCTGACACTCCAGCAGAGACTGTGCTATGCTGCCTTCTATCAGCATGCCATGGACTGCTAATGTCCCCACCCAGGGCTCAAGCAGCAGGAGCCCCATATCAACTTAACATCAAAGCTCATTTGAGACCTTGAGATGAGTCCAGTTCTTTCCCCACAAGAGTGGTTCATTGCTGTGTCCTCAACACGCAGAAGACTACTTAGAACATCATTGTTCCTAATAAGAAATACTACCTTTATCATAAATAAATGAACAAAATCCACAATAAATACATGAAATATAAATATATGTGTAAAGTAGACAACTAAATAAAACATAAATACATAGAATAAACTCAGTAGGTGAATATTTGCTGCGTAAACAAATGGCTGAATCTTTGTTTTAATCTTGAAGTGACAGCCCTTTAACGCATGCATTTCTCCACCACACACAATCTTTGTATATTCTTTCACTATTGTTCTCATCCTCAGATCCCCAAACATTTGGGCAATCTGTGCCCTTAAAACTTCTATCTTTTGGCTCAAAGGAAAAAAACATGACCACCTTTTCATGGACTTATGCCTCACCTCCTCACCTTACCTGAACCCTGGCTCCCCCTGTAGCCCTGAGTGGGCACTGTGCACATGGGCTCCGAGTCCTGTGGAGTGGCCAACTATGATTGTCATGCATTTCTGGATTTGTGTTCTTTTATATATTCTTCAGCTGGTGCCCTAATTCAGACCCTTATTCTTGCTTTTCCATCTCCTTAGCACCAGTCTTCCTGCTGGGAGAAGATCTTTCCAAAACAAAAACCTACTAGGTCGTATCTTTACTTTTTTTTTTTTTGCATGATTCCTAAACATTCTTACCCCACTTAGTACATTCTTTTCAATAGCGTAATACCCATCACCCTCTACCCTTACCCACGCCATGCCCGTGCTGCAGGCACACAGAATTTAGTCAGTTGGTCCCATTTCCCTAAAAAGATTCTGCCCCTTTGTGCTCCTATGACTTTGCACACACAGTTGCCCATGCCTAGATGCCTGCAACTTCTCTCCCAGGCGGACAGCCAGTGCTCGCTTCCTGGGTAAATTAATAGTCCCTCTCTGGCTCTCCCACACACCTGATTATGCCTACTTCACAGCCCTCATCACACTGTTGCATTTTCCCACTTTGGCAGTGATAAATGTAGCCTTTGTTCCTTTGTACCCAGTGCCTAGCATGCAGTAGGTATTTATTAACTAGTATCAATATAAAATTTAAAGAGTGAAAAGAATGCCTTTCAACACCTGAAAGTCTATAGTCCCAGGTAAAATAACTGCAAATAGAATTTATGTCTTTTCCTAAGACCATTGCAGCAGCTTCCTGTCTAGTCTCCTGTCTCCACTCTTGACATCCCCTTCCAGTCAATCCCACTGACACATGGCTGTCACGGAAATCTTTGACTCTAACGCATATACTTTCTGCAAAGCTTTAAGTTCAACTACTCGACAAGACATAAATGTCTTCCATGAAATAGTGTCTGCCTCTCATCTCCTCACTCCTGGCCTTCCTGGATCCCTCGCAGGCTGGGGTTGGAGGCTTTCTGGGGAATCCCACAGTACTGTTTACAGAATACCATCACTGCCTTCTCCATAATGCTTCATGGTAACTATCTAAAATTACGCTCCCATCTCCAGAGAGTAAATTCCTTGAGGACAACGATTATGCTGTATTTATCTCTGAAATCCTGTTAGCTAGCAAAGTTTCTGACCCACAGCCGGGGCTCATTAATAGGAATGAATTAATGGTATCTAACAACAGACTTGGCATGAAAAATGTGAAAAATATTATAATGTGTTGCAAAGGCAAAGCAAACTTTTGGACAAAGATTAAGCCTTCCAGGAGATCCTAAGCTCGATGTACCCCAGAATAACAGAGGACTTAGATTTCTCATTAAAGTTTTCAAGTGAGGGTAATGTTTCATGAATACTCTTTGGTACAAATCAAAATCTGATATCATAAAAGATGTTCTGAAAATAAAAATGCAAATAGTCTTCATAAAATGCAGCTAATTTCATAAAGAATGACATTTTCAACATCCATTTTCAAAACTATTGATACACAACAGAACAACATTGCGTGTGTTGAGTGTAATACACACAGCTGATTGCATTCCATTCCACGTCCCCTCTCATTGCCAGTGACCATGTGATGCCTCCTATCTTCAGGCAAGGTTTCAGCAAATTGGTCAGCAGTATTTGTAAAAACATCTTACGGCAGTGTTTTTCAATCTTTTTTATCTCATGGCACACTTGAACCTATAGTTAAACTTCCATGGCACACTTAAAGTAGGTTGATCAAAAAAGGGGGGGAAATATACTTACTGTGCTTTGAATTTCTTTCAAAAATAATTTGGTTAACCAGTTTTAAATGTTTTTCATGGCACATCAGTGTGCCACAGCACACTGGCTGAAAATCACTCTCTAATGGGGATAGCACCATATTGGTCACACTAGGTTATGGCGGGACAACAGGCTTCTGCCACCCAAGCAGTTCACAGTTGTTTTAGTGAGAACAAAAAGATCCCCAAGAGCAATAAAAGACAATCTAAAAGGATGGCGCCTGTGGCTCAAAGGAGTAGGGTGACGACCCCATATGCTAGAGGTGGTGAGTTCAAACCCAGCCCCGGCCAAAAACAAAAGGCAATCTAAAAATAATAAACTGTCCTCAGAGGAAGGTGTTCTGCACATGATTATTGCCATGTGAATATAAATGCAATGAACAAAGGCACTGTTCTCTCCCTCTCCTCTGAGGGAGACATTTTACAAGTGACAAAGTAGGTCCCCAAAGATTGTGACCTGTCTGAGCTTATGTAGGCATGTGAGACTTGAACTCAAATCTTGTCCCCCAAACTAAACCTCTTTCCAGAACTGCACAAGAGGCAAGTGCCAAATTTTGCAGAAAAGTATTATTAGGCCTTACCCATTCCCTCCAGCCTGGGATTTTGCAGACTAGCTCTGTTAAGGGAGATTTGGTTACGTGCATTTAAGCAATCCACAATGTGTCTTCTGATCTGAAAAGCATATAATCCTCTTTAGTTTGTATTTATAGGCACCATCAATTTAGCCATAATTCAGCCACTGTGACTGAATTGCTTTATCAGGAACCAAACAGGGCAATAAGGAAATAAGCAACATATCCCACCGACTTAGCTCAACAACTTCAGCACAATGAGTAAAGCAAAGCCAAAGTCTTTGCCAAGCTTTCAGTTACCTCATTCCTCATTGTCACCATAGTTGATATGATGAATCCCTGTTTATAAACAGCAGCATGCCTTCATTAAAGCTTCATTTTGGATAGTAGAGTTTCTATCATAATAGAAGTTACTTTGATGACAACTATTCGTTAGTCTCGTCTGGCTTCCTGCATATCTTTATACTCTTACACAATACCCTAGTGTTTATTTTTTAAGTTTGCATTAAATTACTGAGTGTAATTTACGCCAATATTATTGCTATGATTTGAGCTTCACACACGTTGCATGTCCATGGATTCTCTATGTTCCTATGACACCCTAAAGTGTGCCAAACTATTTCTTTTTAATTTCAGATTAAGATGAGAATACAAACAATTAGGTTAAATGTTTGCTGTTTGTGTTTGTTAGGTAAGGTCCCTGCTGTAGTTGTACCCTTCACTCAGGAGGCGTGTCCTATGCCCTTACATTGTGCCCATTAGGTGGGAGCATTCCAATTCTCCTCCCTCCTCCCAACTTGAATTAAATTGAGTTTTCTCTTGTGAGAGTGTGTATTAGTTTCTCTACTGGCTTCATATTGGCAATGAAGACGATGGATACTTGCTTCTCCATTATTGTAATATTTTACCAAAGAGAATGCTCTTCAACTCTATCCAGGTTAATACAAAAGAGGTAAAGTCTCCATCTTTTATGGCTGAATAGTATTCCATGTTATATACCACAGTTTATCTGAATCACTGTGAAGAGCATCTTTGAAGACCTTTTGGAGATGTTTGAGATAAATTTTCAGCTCACCTCCAACTCCCATATGGTCATTCTTTGTCCCCAGGGTGAATCCTGAGAAGCCAGGGACTGTGACTTGCTTCCTCAAATGGGAATTGTTTTAAAGTATCATAGGAGACACTTCCTATGTGCAGCCCCGGGGTATTAACCTCTGCCTTGCCCTTGGACTTTGTGTTTTGGGCTTTGCAAGGCCCATCCTGCACGTGCCAGCTGCACTCCACCTAGACCTGACTTCCAAGGCAAACTTCCTAGGCAAATATATTTTCTGAAGGACATTTTAGCTTAAAATGCAAACAACCTGGTCCTAACCAGCATCTTACACAAATGGAATTCCGCAAGACACACACACACACACACAAAAAAAAAAAAAAAAAAAAAAAAAACAGGAAAAGAAATGTTTTACATGGCTTCTAGAGGCAAAATATGACACCTCATACCTTGGATCAAGTATATACAATTACAGAGGAAGTTTTGTAAAAAATTATGTTACTAACTGAGTTGGGAGGATAACAGCAAAGCCCTGTTGGGAGTGTGTGGTAGCTGGAGTCAGATGACCTGATCCTCATCCTGCCCCTGCACAGCTTTGGGCAGGTGACTTCATCCTCATGAAGTTGACTCTTTACCTGGGAAATGAAGGTAATTAGAAAAATTCTTCCCACTTCACTGAGTGGTTGTGAGGATCAGTTGATATTAATAAAACACATTTTAAACACTATATTCTAATTCCTTACTAGTTTAATTCCATGTTCTCACCTGCCATTTTAGATTGCCCGAGCAAATGCTGATTTTCAGACTCCCTAAATGCCTTCAGCTTTGAATTAGGAAGGAATCTGCAAGTGAGAGTTCATTAAACACAAAACGTGAGTCCTATATTCCATGAGGAGCGACAAAGGTTAAATGAACAATAATAAAGAAAATATATATAAAATGGCTCCAGTCCCTGAGGACCTTAAAGTCTAGTCATGAATGATATATGCACAAAAGAAACCAATCCTGGAAAAAAATCAGGGCAATGTCAATTTAAGGCCTGATGGGTAGAGTCAACACTCATCTCCACAAGAGGGTAAGACCTCGTGCAGAGGTACCTGAGTTGCGGACTGCTGTGGGCTCCTGGAGACACTGAGCTCTTAGTGAGCCCCTCCTGAGCTTGGGCTAGAAAAGCATGCCAATGATTGAAGAGAAAAAAAAAGGCAGACTCCAAAATTTAGATCTCATAGCCAGGATCCCTAGCTTCCTAGAAAAAAGGTGGGAATGTCAGAAAATGTCTAAGGAAACCTTTCATTGCAGTTGACTATAAGACTGGATAAGGAAATTCAAATTCTATGGGCTCTGATCAACAAGCTTGGTCAAGAGGAGAAACTCCTGGAGTGATCCCCAAATATTACGAAACACTCCTGCGTGTGATTGTACCACGTGAGAAAAATGTTTTACTAGAGGATTACGCTTCATGTGTTCCAGGATCCATATCTTTTTTAAAATGAACATTTTTTGAGTATATGTCACATGTGCAAGTTTCTGTACTAAGGTCTTTACACATATTATCTAATTTAATATGACTACCCTATATGCTAAGTATTTTTATATGCCCTTTTTAAAGATTGCAAAATCAGAGCTAGAGATCAATGGACTGACATGCCCATGTCAGTGGCAAAGTTAGGACTCCAAGAGGCATAGCTTCAATCACCTTAATAAGTGTTTTATACTTTTTTTTTCTTTTCAACAGCTAATTGATCATTCAGGCATTGAACGGTTGCAAAACATTTAAGGGAGAAACAACTCAACTCAGATACTGGCTCTGTAATTTTGTTTCCTTGTGTTTCCTCTACGAATTGAGATGTAACCTCTATCACTCTATTTTAGTGGCAGGCCACTTTAGCAGAGTGTGGAACGTGTTCTGTGGGAGCTTAGTTTGAAATTTTCTAAGCAAATAAAAGCTTGGAGAAACACAGAATGGACTACCCTTGCCTGTCATTGAACAAGTTCCTGGCAGCAAATTAATTGATTTCTCTACAATTTTTGCAATGCCCAGGGCAGGGAGCCCAGACAGCACCAAGCAAAGGACTGCTGGGCTTTGTGAGATCCAGTCACCACTAAAGACAGCTGGGTAAAATATGATTTTAACAATCCCAACTTTTTTTTTTTAAACACTGCCCTGAGTTCCAGCTGGCAGGTCTGTGTGTTTCTGCCTCTGTTCTCACCCCTAAACTGAAAATCTTCCAGTGTCAAAGGAAAACCACTGGGCCCTCGGACAGCAGCCTCTTCCTCCTCCTGAAAGTTGTGTGCACCTGTGTTCACCTGAGCAGCACATGGAGTGGAGAAAAGGGAGGCCCTAATCTGTAAGGCTTGCTAAGCAAAGTCTTTTCTTTCAATTTGATCAGATTTCATTTTTCACTCTGTGGGTCCTTTTGTGATCTAGAAATGTGTCCATACGCCATGGCACAATTCAGTGAGGCTGAAATATTATCCAGGTGGCTCCCATAGCTCAGTGGGTAGGGTGCCAGTCACACACACCATGGCTAATGGGTTCGAACCCAGCCCGGAACAACTAAAACAACAACAGCTACAACAACAAAAAAATAGCCTGGCATTGTGGGGGGCACTTGCAGTCCCTCCTACTTGGGAGGCTGAGGTAAGAGAATCACTTAAGCCGAAGAGTTTAAGGTTGCTGTGAGCTGTGACGCCACAGCACTCTACTGAGGGTGACATAGTGAGACTCTGCTTCAAAAAAAAAAAAGAATAAAAAGAAAGAAACACATACTTTTTCATTGTTGCCTTGTTTTTGTAGAAGTATTTAAAACTTTGCAGAAATTTTGGGTTTTGCCAGTGAGCACATTTATAAATAAACAACCCAGAAAAATGAGGAAATTCAGACAGCAGGTCATTAAGGCGATCTTTGTTGCCCAAGACAAGATCAGTGCAGATACTGAATTTTTAAAAGTCATAAAAGAAAATTAACCCCCTCAGAAGTCCTCATTCATGTTTTTTGTTGGTTTGTTTCTCTGTGAGCAAGGCCTTTTCCCAGAGGCACCCCCAGGAAAATGGGCGTATGAGGCAAAATTTGAGCCCCTCACTCATCTGGATAGAAGATTCTGGTGCTCCAACACTGCCTGTAGATTGAGCACCTGCAGTAGGGTGAAGGCTATTTAGTGGAGAAGAGTGGGTAATCACCACAGGTAAAAATAAGGAGAAATTGGAGGAAGGAAAAGATGAACAGACCCGCTAAACCTGTATTAACTACATCCTACGCTGAAACAGCTGACCAGGTGGTCACAAAGCACACTCCATTCTGGCTCTGGCCTCTGCATGGAGGAAGAGGATTTGGAATTCATCAGTAACGAAGTAAGGGGAAGCTCATCTTAGAGACAAGTAGCAAGGAGCTCTTGTTGTAGGCAGACCATTGAGAAACAATTCCTTAAAAGGTGCAGGGAAGCAAACAACAGCAAAGATTATTCTTAGAGTTCTAGCCAGAGCCCCTTACACTAGTGACACTTCAGAGAGTGGGTTATATAGAACCTTCCTGACTTCCGCATTGCCGTCAACTGGAGAATTTTATAGAATGCTCGGGCTCAGAAAGGCCAGCTCCTTCCTTCGCATGTATCCAAACGTACGGAAGGGGCAAGAACCCAGTTATTTATGGCTCAATCCATTCTAGTTGTGAGCCTAGTTTCAAGTTAATGATAATCAGCCTCTTTGTCTAGGTTGCCCAGATAATTACCCAATTTTTCCTTTCTGTTGAGATGCTCTCTATCAAACAGCGGTTTTTCTTACTTTTTCACTAAAATGAAGGGCCAGCTTAAAGTATGCGAGTGGAGGTATATGGGAGAGGGAGGAAGGGATTGGAGAAAGAAAGATATTCCCTGGGAAACCCATTGCAGATCTTGGTAAAGTGGGATACGGGCATCTGACAATGTATGTTTATATCAGGTAACAGCACCCATCCTTGGAGTATAGGAACCTCTTTATGACAATCAACCCCTCTAGTTTGCCAAGGATTATCCCAGTTGTAGTATTAAAAGTTTCATCTCTCCAGAATCCTTCCCTGAGATTCATAAAAGTCCTGATAGCAGTATTTATGGTCATTTAGGGTGAAAGAACAAACCCCATTCAATTCACTCCCTGCCTAAAATATAAGCACTAAAAGCAGCACTACCAACGTGACTCAGATTATCTGCCCTCTGTGGAGGCCGTTGCTGTTTGTTTGTTGTTTTCCGTGATCAGGGATGTTGGCAACCCTATTGAGACAATGCTACTTTAGTTTTAAAATATTTTGACCATGTTTGCTAAGAGTTCAGGTAATGAATAAAACAATAATTACAATACCTGCAGCAGCATGACTTGGACATCTGCAAAAAAGAAATTGTAAATGAGTGTGTTATTTTAATGATAGATGAGGGTATATACAACTGGATTAGGGAAGTAAGTAACCCAAACAGAACACATTTCACAATCTGCAGGAAAGAATTTGGGTTGGACTTGATGAAGAGGCAATTAGGATGAAAGGACTGTGTTGGAAACTGAATCTCCCAAGTCCACCATGAGCCAGGCAAGTATTTCCAACCCAATGAAAAGTTTTGTGTCTCTTAAAAGGACCCCAGTGATCTGCTGACTTAGCCTGAGCATACCACACAAATGAACATGCATTGTCACCTGTCCCCAGATTTCCCTATGAAATCAAATGAAGATATGTTTCCCACCCCAGAGGTGACAACTAAAATGCCTATTGATGAACTGATGGAGGAATTTGGATAATAGATATGCTGATCTTATGGTGTAGAGTTGATTCTATCAGACCTTACCTATGAGCATGCTTTCTAGTCCTTATTAAGTGATACAGTGAGCCAAGACAGCAAAAAATAGTCCCCCTAGCTCTTCTGTACTTTGATTTGAAAAATGGAGTTTTAAATCTTGAACTTTTTGAAGATTTTAATGAAACCACAGAAAACATATGAAAGATTCTTGATATTTTGTCCAAATACAAACTAGACTTTGCTCAACTATCTGCATATTTAGCAGACAGTGAAATGTAAATTTTGGTAAATTCCATTCAGGAGTGTCCAACCTAAGGGCGTGCACGCGCACACACACACATGGGCCGCATACTGATTTTGTGAGGATTTTTTTCTTTTTTGGTTTATCTGTGGTATCAGACATCACCAAGAGTATACACAGATCTCTTTTCTTTTCTTTTTTTTCTTTTTTTTTTTTCTGCTAATCAGTTTTCATTAGTGTTTGTGTATTTACTGCGTGGCCCAAGACACTCCTATTCTTCCAATCTCCTGGCAGAAAAGAAAAAAGGTTGGACACCTGTATTTGCTGAAGAAACTGAAAGGATCTTACTCACTAAATGGCTGCACATCTTGTACACAACACAGTTAAAAATATGTGTGATTTGCTTACCTCTGAAATTGAAGTTCTTATTTGATTAGTTCACTCACCTCAAAATGCAGAAGCACTTAATGAGATATTTTGGCTTATTAAAAATAGAAGTATATAGCCTCCTAGAAGTGTGACTCAAAGATGAGCCAGAGAAAAATATTTTATGGCTTCCCAGTATTTTAACATTTTTGTTATAGTCTCTTTTCACCAGAGGAAGTGGATGCAGTTGTTTAAAAAGTATGTCCAAAAAAATCGTTGCTACTCTTCCTTTTAAGAAATGGAGATTAATTGTGCCCCTGTAAGTGTGGACTGGACTGACTTCTAATGAATAAAATATAACAGGTTAGAGGAAGAATGTGTGACTTTCATCTCAGGTGCTGTCTTGCTTTTCCCTTTTGGATCAATCATGCTGGAGGAAGCCTGCTGCCATGCTGGGAGGGCTCTCAGGCTGAATATAAAGAAGTCCACAAGGTGAGAAACTCCCCAGCTACCATGTGAGTGAACTTGAATGTGAACTTTGAGATGACTGGAGCCCCACTGACAACCTGACTGCTGTCTTAGGAGAGACCCTGAACCAGAGGCACCCAGCTAAACTGTGCCAGGTTCCTGACCCCCAGACACTGTCAGATAATACATATTCAGTTTCCAACCACTACGTCGGGAGTAACTTGCTACAACGTCGGGAGTAACTTGCTACATAGCAGTAAAGAGCAAGTACAACAGACTTCTTCCTCTAAGTCTTCCTGCTGCAACCTGCACACTTGCTGATGTTTGCAATCCATCATTTGCTCTTTCCTCTTGTCACACCGAGCAGACATGCAACTTGTGTAAGGCTAATTATCTCGTCAAAACTCTGACTCCATCTGTTACCAATTAGTTATCACCTTTGTTCTGAATTGTTAGCATCTCCCTCCCAACGCTGGAAGGCTGTTCAAAACCTTCCCATAATGACCCCATCCTCCTCTTCTGACTTCTCCATTGTATCTCTTGCTTTTAAAGTTGAACTTCTGAAAGTAATTATCTTCATTTCCTCAACTTCCATTTACAATCATATCTCCCCTGTATGACAGAAGTTGGGTTCATCCTGCCTGAACTCCGTAAACTTGACTCCAGTGGCTTACGGAGCATCTGCCATTGGACACCCTACATTTGCTTAAAACTCAAAACATTCAACACTAAAATCATTTTCTTTCACAAGCCTGGCATTCCTCTTATTTCTATCTCAGGAATGGCCCCACCATTTCCAGTGTCTGAAGACTTGCTGTCATTCTCTCTCTCTGCTACTCTGTGCCCATACAATTGCCATGCTAAGCCTCAGCCTCCTCTTTACCATCTGAGGCCTGTGTCACACCCAGGACTCAAGCCTATGATGCTACTCACAGTCCCTTAAACAAACTCTTCACCCCCTCTTCTTCTGGGGCTTTATCCCTTCTCCTCTCTTCTCCCCATCCCCTTCGCCAGCTAACTCCTGGCACTCTAAGTGGTCTTCCCTAAGCAGCCCGGACTGGGCTGGGTGTCCTTCTCTGCATCCCTACAGCTTCTTGGAATTGTCTTCATTGTAGAAATCACGCTATCACAATGTGTGGACATGTGCCTTTCACAAAGAGCAGTCACACAGTAACTATTTATTTCTATGTATGAATAAAAAATAAAATACAAATTTGTATAAGAAAGCAGTGCAAGATTATAAGTTTGCTTATTAACAAATTGCCACATGCTTGTTTGTTTAGAAAATAGAAATTTGTCCTCTCACAGTTCTGGAGGCCTGAAATCAAGGCCTCAGTGGGACTCTGCTCACTCTGAAGACCCTTCCTCGACTCCTCCAGCCTCTGGTGGCTCCTGATGTTTCTTGGTTTATGGCAGCATAACTCTGATCTCTGCCTCCAGCTTCACATGCCTTCTTCTGTCTCTTCTCCTTTTCTGTCTCTTAGAAGGACACTTGCCACTGGATATAGGACCTACCCTAATTCAGGATGATCCCATTTATCTCAATTCCATCGGCAAATACCTTCATCACAAATAAGGTCACATACTGAAGTTCCGAGTGGGCATATCTTTTGGGGATCACTATTCGACCCACTATACTCTGCCCTCTGATCTCCTAATGTATTCCTTTGTGCAAAATGCATTTATTCCTTCCTATAATCTCTGAATGTTTTAAGGCATCACAGCAACAATTCCAAGTCCAAAATCTTACCTAAGATTATCAGCTCAGAAAGTCTCCAATCTCCTCACCATCCTCAGTCATCTAAACCAGATAGGAGTGAGATTCTGGGTATAATCTGTCCTGGTAAAAAATTCTTCTATTTGTGCAGACTTACAAACTAGAAAACAAACTATCTGCTTCCAACATACAATGACAGGACACGCATAATAGAGATATTCTTGTTCTGAAAGAGAGAAACTAGAGGAATTAAGGAGTCACTGGCCCTGTGCACATTCAAAACCCAGCAGGGCGAATTCCTCTAGGTTTCAAAACCTCAGAATGGTCCTCTGTGTCTCACGGCTCTACTGTCTGGGCCCACAGCTCCATCACCCCCGTGTCTTGCCCTTAGCACCTCCACTGCCCTATTTCCTCAGAAACTGCTCTATCTCTCATCACCATCAGCCTTCAGGTCCACCTTTCCACCCTCTGAGTCACTCTTCCCTTTTCTTGAAAGATAGTACATGTTTGCAGCCAGGTAGCTATATCAGCATATTTACTGTCTATAGAATTTTGGGACTAAATATTTACTGTCTATAGAATTTGGGGACTAAATATTGACTGTCTATAGAATTTTGGGATTAAATATTTACTGTCTATAGAATTTGGGGACTAAATATATACTGTCTATAGAATTTGGGGACTAAATATTTACTGTCTATAGAATTTTGGGACTAAATATGCTGATATAGCTACCTGGCTGCAAACATGTACTATCCTTCAAGAAAAGGGAACAGTGACTCAGAGGGTAGAAAGGTGGACCTGAAGGCTAATGGTGATGAGCGATAGAGCAGTTTCTGAGGAAATAGGGCAGTGGAGGTGCTAAGGGCAAGAAAGACACAGGGGTGATGGAGCTGTGGGCCCAGACAGTAGAGCTGTGAGACACAGAGGACTATTCTGAGGCTTTGAAACCTAGAGGAATTTGCCCTGCTGGGTTTTGAATGTGCACAGGGCCAGTCTCTATCCCTGTCAGTCTAAGATGGCAGTGTTTCTGCCAATAAGTTTGAAGGGGAAGGGCCATATGTAACTTCTCGACAGGAACATCAACATATCAGTGTAAGACCCTTTGGGATTCTCTCGATCTGCCAAGACACACAGATGGGGAATATTCCAAATGAGGTCTGCTGGGAATCCCAAAGGAAAGAAAATGAACACAGCCCTCCAGATAACATGTGGAGGATACATACTATAAACCAAAAGCAAATCTTGATGTTTAAACCATGGAGATTGTGTACTTGTTTTCCACCATAGTAAAACTTTGATTATCCTATCTAGTAAAAATATTATTATATATTTTACCTGTGGTATTTAATCTATGCCTGATGGCAGCTTTTTCTGTTGTCAAAGATTTTAGCAAAAAACTCATTGTCGCTTGTCTCTGTATCCAACCTGTAAAGTCAAAAACAAATTCTATATGTATGGGGTTTATGAAGCTAATTAACACCTACCCAATTGACTTTGCTTGGTACACCCACCCCAAAATGCCACAAAAGACCCATTACTTTAAGCATTTCCTTTCAGTCATGATGGCTAAATAATTTGCATATTTCAAAGAGAGTATTATGTATCATAGTTTTTTATCAAATGAACTAAGAAGGGTCTGGGATTGTACCCAATGAGTGTATTATTTATTTATCTGGGATTTGGGGGTACAGAAGTCTAGAAAGTGGTTGGAGGAGTTCCTCCATGTTGTACATGGCGTATTTCTCCTTGTCCCCCAGCCCTCAGAATGACCATCCAGACACTCTGACACAAGAAAGATGTCCCACATCCTGATCATAGCAAGATTCAGCTTCCCATAAAGAAGAATTCCGTGTTTGTGGAAAAAAATGAAGAAAGAACACTTGAATCTCTTTTTCCCTTCCCCTGACTGAACTTCAGCATTACCATGTTTTTCTCTTCTGTCCCTATTTATGGAAGAAAAGGGGGTGAGGAAGACTGCTTGAAGAGAACGTTCGATATCAAATCTCTAACTTTTTTGAATTGCGTCTAGATCCTACCCTAATTCTTTTCTCAAGAAAACTTCAACTTCATGAACATGCAGAGGAGGATATGTGAACATTTTAGATAAGGCACTTGAGAACTATAAGAACTATAGAAATACTTTTTCTCAATTTTAGAGACTGGCAATTCCAAAGTCAGAAATGTAATCAAGATATACATTACCTTTGATGCAGTTTTCAGTGTGATTGCATTCAGTCACATTTATATAAGGGGAATCGGCTTCCCTTTGTAGCTTCTTGCTTTTCTTTGATAAGGTCCTTTGAGGTGACTTACTTAGAGGTATCAAAAATAAAAGCTATAAATAGCAATCACTGCAGAAGAGAGGACTGCTAGGCTTAAGGCCTTGGGAATAATGCCACCAAGTCTCCAAGTCCTTCTCTCAGTGTCTTTGGGTGGCATCTAGCCATCACTGGCAGCATGCAAAGGCACAGCCCCTTGTCCTTTAACCATTCAGAGGATTATTTAAACCTTTTACAAGGGATTTATGTACTAAACACTACTGTTTGATGACCTTAATACAAATGTAATGTTGGGATGAGCCAAGGATCAAGAAATCTTAAATTACCAGGCAACTTTACAATCATTGAGGCTAGTCTCTTAGCCAATGAGAAATATGTTCCATAGTATGTGTGTTAAGAAATATGTTCAAGGAATTGGTTCTTATAAGCAGCAGCTAATAGCTGTGATGGCTATCATTTGTGGAGTGCTTCTCATAAACCAGGAAATGGGTCCTCACCAAAATCTTGTGAGAAAGTAAGTTTACTGTCTCCCTTTTAAAAATGAGAGTCTTAGAGGTTGGAAGAGCTAAGTAATTTACCAGAAATCTCAGAACACTTAGGTTAGTCCCTTTTGCATTGCTAAAAAGGAAATACCTGAGACTGGGCAATTTGTAGAGAAGGAGGGGTGTTTAGCTTTTAAGTTATGCAGATTGTACAAGAAGTGTTACAGCATTTGCTTCTGCTGAGGACTCCGGGGAGCTTTGAATCCAGGCAGAAGACAAAGGGGGAGTTGGCTGTCACACCACCAGAGAAGGGACAGAGAAGGAGAGGAGGGGATGAGCTCTTTTAAACAACCAGCTCTCTAGTGAACTGATACAACTCATTCAGATGGCAGAGAGGACACCATGCCATTCAAGTTGAAGCCTCTCCCATGACAAAGACATCTCCCAATAGGCCCCACCTCCAACACTTGCAATAAAATTTCCACATGAGGTTTGGAGGAGCCAAATATCCAAACCATATCAGTACGTACAACTAACTCTAGCATTTTCCAAATTTCATGATCATAAACTCTAATTTCCATTACCCCAATAGGTAACCCTATGGGGTGTGACATAATGAAACTTTTTAAGAAGATGGCTTATATAGCACAGAAACAAAAGAGTTCATTAAAAGTCAGAGAGAACCCTAATGTCAAAAAAAGGGAGAAGAGGGCGGCACTTGTGGCTCAAAGGAGTAGGGTGCCGGCCCCATATGCAGGAGGTGCTGGGTTCAAACCCAGCCCTGGCCAAAAAACTGCAAAAAAAAAAAAAAAAAGGAAGAAGAAATAGAACTAAAGCATCATATCAAAATCAAGGTGAGAAATGAATTGGAAAATAAGATTTTCATAAAATCTCAAGGTTCAACAATAGGAAAAGGGAGATATAACTGAAATATATGTAATTAATTTTCATAATTCTTATGCCTGCTTATTTTGTCTTAACATCATTCCCTTACCTGATATAAATACAAATATCTGATGTATTTCTCTATAAAAAAGATTCTGTGCTTCTCAGTACAGGGACTGTGTCTTGTCATTCTTGTTCATTGCTGCAAATTCAATGTTTGGCATATACCTGAGTGAGACAGACACTAAAACATAGTTAGTAGATAAATGATTCAAAGAGTGGCCACTCAGTTCTCTATTAACAGTTTAACATTTTAACTACAGTCACTACACTATGCAGTAGAACACCAGAATTTACTCCCATCTAACTGTCCTGTACTGATAGAGCAGCCTATCCACATCCCACATGTTTCTCTCCCCTTCCAGCCTCCTATAACCACTACTACTTTCTAGTTCTATGAGATCAACTTTTTTAGATTCCACATGAGTGAGATCATGTAGTATTAGCCCAGTTTATTTTACTAGTGTCTTCCAGATTTATCCAAATCCTGAAAATGACAGGATTTTATTCTTTTTATAGCTGAATAGTATTCTATTGTGTAAATACTTCACTTTTTAAAACCATTTATCCATTGATAAACACTTGGCTTGATTCTATGTTGTGGCTATTATGAATAGTGCTTCCATAAATATAAGGGTGAAGATGTCTCTTTGATATACAGACATATCTCTAAGATATTGGGTCATTTACAAAAGTTTTGAGATATACTAATACCAAGAAATCTAAAATCCACACAGAGGGAAGCAAAGTCCTTCCAGCAACATCAATAACCCAAGAAACTTGAAACAGATGCACAGGTGAATCAGAAAAGATGCTGTTGACTGAGTTTCTTGGAAACAAAATAATGGACCATAACACAGTCTATCTCAAAACTTTCGTAGTGACCCAAATGTCACCATAAAGCAAGTTACATGAATTTTTCAATTTCATAAAACACACAAAGTTGTAGTTCAATAAGTGCACAATAGCATGATGTCTTAAAAAGCAATGTACATACTTTAACTAAAAAACATTACTACTATGCTCGCTTCAGCAGCACATATACTAAAATTGGAAAAACGTTATTACTGAAAAATGCTAACAATCATCTGGGCCTCAGCTGTAATTGTTTTGCTCATAGAGGGTCATTCCTTGATGTTGATGGCTGCTGACTAAACAGGCTGGTGGTTGTTGAAGGTTGGGGTGGGAAGGTGTCAATTTCTTGAAATAAGACAAACAATGAGATTACTGCATAGTTTCACTCCTCTCTAACAAAAGATTTCTCTGTCGCATGCAATGCTTTTTGATAGCATTTTAGCCACAGTAGAACTTTTTACGAAATTGTAGTCAGTCTACTCAAACTTTGCTGCTACTTTATCAACTAAATTTAGGTAATATTCTAAATCCTTTGTTGTCATTTCTACAAAGTTTACAGCATCTTCACCAGGAGTAGACTGCATTAAGAGATGAACTCTTGGTCATCCGTAAGAAGCAACTCCCCTGTTTAAGTTTTACCATGAGTGGTATCAATTCAGTCATGTCTTTGGGTACACTTTTAATTATAGTTCTCTTATTATTTCCACCACATTCACAGTGACTTCTTCCACTGAAACTTTCCCCTCAAAGGCATCAATGACGGTTGGAATCAACATTTTCCAAATTCCTATTAATGTTGACACATATTTTGACCTCCTCACATGAGTCATAAATGTTCTTTATGGGATTTAGAATGGTGAATCCTTTCTAGAAGGTTTTCAACTGACTTCATCCAGATCTATTAGATAGATCACCATTTACAGCAGCTATGAGCTTACAAATGTGTTTTTTAAATAATAAGACCTGAAAATCAAAATAACTTCTTAATCCATAGGCTGTAGACTTTCTGTTGTGTTAGCATACATGAAAACAATATTAATCTCCTTGTATATCTTTATCAGATCTCTTGATTGAGGGTGTGCATTGTCAATGAGTAGTAATATTTTGACAGAAACATTTTTTTCTGAGTAGTAGATCTCAACAATGGGCTTAAAATATTTAGTAAATCATACTGTAAACAGATGTGCTGTCTTCCACACTTTGTTTTTCTTCTTGTAGAGCACAGGCAAAGTAAATTTATCATAATTCTTAAGGGCCCTAGGATTTTCAGAACGGTGATTGAGCTTTGGCTCCAACTTAAAGTTTTCAGTTGCATTGGCCATGAACAAAAGAGTTTGCTTGTTCCTTGAAGCTTTGAAGCCAGGCATTGACTTTGCCTTTCTAACTATTAAAGTCCTAGATGGCATGTACTTCCATGAGAAAACTGTTGTCTACATTAAAAATCTGTTGTTTACTCTAGCCATCTTTTTTTTCTTTTCTTTCTTTTTTTTTTTTTTTTATAGAGACAGCATCTCACTTTATGGCCCTTTGGTAGAGTGCCATGACGTCACAGCTGACAGCAACCTCCAGCTCTTGGGCTTAGGCAATTCTCTTGCCTCAGCCTCCCAAGTAGCTGGGACTACAGGTGCCCACCACAACACCCGGCTATTTTTTTGCTGCAGTTTGGCGGTGGCTGGGTTTGAACCCGCTACCCTTGGCATATGGGGCCGGCGCCCTACTCACTGAGCCACAGGTGCCACCCGTACTCTAGCCATCTTAATCAATGATCTTAGTTACATCTTATGGATGACTTGCTGATCTTCTACATCAGTACTTGATGCTTCACTTCACACTTTTAAGTTATAGGAATGGCTTCTTTCCCTAAACCTCATGAATCAATCTGGGATAGCTTCAAACTTCATCTCAAGCTTCCTCACCTTTCTCAGCCTTCAGAGAATTGAAGAGAGTTAGAGCCTTATTTTTAATTAGATTTGGCTTAAGGAAATATTGTAGTGGCTTTGATCTTCTATTCAAACCACTAAAACTTTCTTCATATCAGCAATAAGGCTGTCTTGCCTTCTTATAATTCTTGAGTTCACCAGAGTAGCAATTTAATGTCCTGTTCCTTTAATGTCCTGATAATCACAAAGGAATGTGACTATTCCTTTGCAGTCATAACTTAGCTGTTTGTCACAAGAAGCCTAGCTTTCAGCCTATCTTGGCTTTTGATATGCCTTCCTCACTAAGCTTAAACATTTCTAGCTTTTGATTTAAGGTGAGAGACATGAGACTCTTCCTTTCATTTAAACACTTAGAGGTCATGGTAGGGTTATTAATTGGCCTAATTGTAATATTATTGTGTCTCAGGGAATAGGAAGTTCTGAAGAAAAGGAGAGAGACAGAGGCAGAGCTTGTTGGTGGAGCAGCTTAATCCATACAAAACATTTATGGATTAAGTTCACCATCTTACATGGGCGTGATTTGTGGCACCTCAGAATAATTACAATAGTACTGTCGGAAATCACTGATCACAGATCACCATAACAAATATAATGATAATAATAAATTTTGTAACATTGCAAGAATCACTAAAATATGACTCAGAGTCTAAAATGAGCTTATGCTATTGGGGGGAAAAATGGCCCTGGTAGACTTGTTTGATAGAGGATGACCACAAACCCTCAAAAACAAAATGACTGCAAAGTACAATAGAATGAAACACAACAAAATGAGGTATCTCCATCCTCACTTTATTTCCTTTGGATATACACCTAATAGTGAGACTGCTGAGTCATACAGTAGTTTTATTTTTAAGTTTTTGAGGAATCTTGATATTGTTTTCCATAATGGCTATACCAATTTACATTCCCACTGACAGTGTATAGGAGTTTCCCTTTCTCCACATCCTCACTAGCAATTTTGTTTTTGTTTTTGTTTGTCTTTTTGATTATAGCCATTCTAACTGGGGTATGGTGATATTTCATTGTGGTGCTGATTTGCATTTCCCTGCTAATTAGTGAGGTGACATGTAATTTGCTTCAAACCCTGTATTCAAGCATTACTCTGAGTACATATCACCTTAACTTGCATTTTTAAATGATACTTAAGTTTTAATCTTATACTTACCTGAATACTTTTTGAAGACAGAATTTTTTTTTTTTTTTTTTTTTTTTTATTGTTAAGGATTCATTGAGGGTACAATAAACCAGATTACACTGATTGCATTTGTTAGGCAAAGTCCCTTTTGCGATCGTGTTGAAGACAGAATATTTTTTAAGTCAGATTATGGTTTTTTATTGAGAGTAATAAACAAATGAGGAAAAGTGGTAAAGATAAGGAGACATCTAAGCATTGGAAAGTCTGAGATCATTCCATGAGGCAGATGAATTCACTCTATTTTCTTAAATACTTGTTATCTCTTACAAGGCACAAGTTTCTCTCAAATATATGTTATCAAAGAAGTATAAGCAGTAACAAGTAGCTCAGTCCAGGAAAACTATTTACAAACTAGAAAACAAAATTCAAGGAGTATATACTTTTGACATGGGGTCCTTACTATCATCTCAGTTTTAGGAAAGTGTGTATGGTAGGCATGATTTTTTTCATGATATGTGATGCATTTATCATGAATAGTGAACCAGCATGATTAACTTCATGAAGTATGACAGTGGTTTTTCATGATATTAGCACCCACTATTTGGATAAATGCAAATTCTGAAGAGAGAAGTCATATAAAGCTTCCAGAATCAATAATAAGTTCTGAGTCACTCAATCCATCTCTAAATAACAGTCTTAACGTTGATGCTGGCTATGATATCGTATAAACCAGATGGAAGAGTAGAAAATTATTCTTTAGCCAGGACAGAAAATATTTATAGACTCCAGGATTCTATATGGTAATTGATGACTTCCAGGACTTAGTGCCCTAAGAAATATTAAAGGCATCTCCAATTGTCTTTCCATTGATAAATCAGCTATAGGGGACTACATGAAACTATATTAGTTCAGCTAGAAAACATTTGGCCTTGTCCTCATGAATTCCTTATCCTGTTGTCCTTGTGTTTTAAAGGGAATATTTGCTCTCTCAAATGGGTTAAAAAAAATAAACTATTGATTTGATCTGTTAAACTAACTTCTAAATTTATTGATGAAACATACAAAAATCACTTGAACATGCAATGAAGTGTGACACTACGCTGGAATTTCTCCTCCAAAGCATCCCCATGAGTGCAGAGGAAGTCACCACAAAAGTACTAAGTCATCTTACTCCTTAACATAAGCACAGGGTCATCACACTCCAAATCCATGGTCTCATACTCCAAGCACTGAGTCATCACATTCTCCATATTGATACAGCATCATCACACTCCTCACGTGGACACCGGATCATCTCACTCCCCACATAGACACAGGGTCATCACACTCCCCATGGGAACACTGGGTCATCTCACTCCTCACTAAGTACAGAGTCTTCGCACTTTCCACATAAGCACTAGGTCATCACATGTCTTAATCTCTGAACCTGTGAAGGTAACCTTATTATGGAAAAAGTATCTTAACAGATAAAATGAATTGCAGATCTCAAAATGAGATCATCCTGAATTATCAGCATGGGTCCTGAATTTAATGACAAGTGTCCTTAAAAGAGACACACAGCAGAAGATAGATACAGACAACAGAGGAGAAGTTTGTGTGGATGTGGAGGCAGATGCTGAAGTTTTGTGGCCAAAAGTCAAGCATCACCTGGACTGGAAAAGTGAGGAAGGAGTCTCCCCTGGAGCCTTCCAAGGGGCACAGCCTGATGGTAACTGGGTATTGGACATCTGACATCCAGAACTATGAAATAATACATTTATGTCATTTTAAGCCTCCAAAGTTGTGCTTGTTATTGCAGCCCTAGGAAACCCATATGGTGTATAAAACTTGGCTTTTTGTTCCATAGAGCTTGGCATCAAGGTAAGTCACAACCAGACCTGATGTGGCTGCCCCAAGTGTCCGTGTCTGATATAGAGACTCCCCTGCATCATCCAGAGATGTTCAACTCTCAGCTCAGTGACACATCTCTGTAATTTCTGGTTTGTCTCCCATGAGAATGTGCCTTGCCTGTGTGAGAGAGAAATTGAAGAAATATTTGCTGACAATAAGAATATTCTGTGATGGCCATGAGTGCCATTTACCAGGTACTTCATGTGTTTCAGTATCCAGGCACATAGTAGGATTTCATTGCTTGTCTTCTTCATAACAATTTTGGATTACATAATTAGCACTGACCAATGAGTTGCAAGCAGAGGTGACATGTGTCATTTAAGTGTGGGACACTGTAGGAGACTTTTTATTCTTTCCATGAAGTGAACACTAATGACCACTGACAGTTGAGGTGGTGGCTGCTGTATCAGCCTGGCCCCAAGATGAGGACATGAAAGACAGAGCTGCCAGCCTACCTATGATGGACATATGAATATTGCTGATGTGAGACAACAATTTATTTTGTTATTGTGCTAACTAAAATAAGCCAGACACAGAAAGATAAATGCTAACAATCCACTTATATGTGGATCTGAAAAAGTCGGGCTCACAGAAACAGAGAACAGAACTGTGGTTGTCAGGATTAGGGAGGTGGGGAAAGGAGAAGGTGTTGATCAGAGGGTACAAACTTGGTTATAAGATGGTTAAATTTTGAGGCTCTAAGATACAAGATGGGTGGTGACAGCTGTGAAGTAATTCAATTATGATAATCATCACACAATGTATACATATACAGAAAAGCTGTATTATTGTTTCTGCTGCAACGTAACAATACTTCCCGACTGATGCAATCTTAGAGATTCAAAATTTCAAGTGGACACCCCTATTATGGTGGCATTGTGACGGAAATGAAGATCAGCCGGAAAATATAACCATTTCAAGGAATTTACAACTTGATAAAATTTAGAGTCATCTAGAGCGGTAGTTTCCATACTTGGCTGTGAGTCAGAATAATGCAGAGTTGGTACATCCAGCCCTCTGGGACAATCATTTGGTGGCTTTCAGGACCCCAATTTCACAGTAAGAGAGCAGTATTGCTAGGGCACTAAACAGGAATCCTCCTCTCTAGCCAAGACCATGAGTCAGCTCTCAGCAGTGAGCATCGCTGGCCAAGGCAGCGTGATGAGCCAGATCTTTGGGTCTTTTTCTGCTCCAAGTTTGCAGGTGGATCAGCATATTTTATCACTGAAGAAAGACTCCAAAGTTTGGCAGGCAAAATTTATAGATATTAATGGCCCTTTTAAGCTGAGACCTAATTAATTGACTAAAATGATGAATGTCAGTATGAGTTATGGCTTGCTGCTCTCAGGCCCAATAAGCACACCCAGATCAAGGTTATATTCATCAACTCATCAGAGCCTCAGCAAGTTGCCCTTGCTCTTCTAACTCACAAGGATGGCAGGATACATTCCATTACAAAGCTCAGAATCAAAGAAGAGCCTTTCATTGGAATCCAGACCTTCCTATCCCTCGGGGAGTCTGAGAAAATAGGAAATCATCAGCTTGGCTCAGGGGTAACATGGTGCATATAAATGAGGGAAATGCTTGAATCTCTCTGTTCTTGAGTTGCCACGTGTCCCTCTACCCTGGACACTGGTACATCAAGTGACTGTCTCAAGATGAAAGTGCCTGGCACCAGTTGTCAGTGGCACCTGGCCTACATCCTGGCTTTCCTAAAGCTGGATTGGAAATTCTCCTGGCACCTTTGAATTAATTTCAACTTTCTTACCTGTAAAATGGTAAAAATTGAGAGCCTTTAAAGTTCTTCCTGTTTCTAACATCTGGAACTCTGCAGCTAGGTAATTAACCTAATCAGGACCAGACAGCTGCAGACACCCATGCCCCAGGCTGCATCCTTCAGCACAGTAAGCAGCAGGTAGACAGGGGTTAGGTATTCTTGTGTGTATGCCTGGGATGTATTGATACAGTGTCCTCTGCTTTGCAGGTATTTGTATGCTGCATTATAAATCTCCTAAGTGCATATTTATCTGTTACTTCCCAGCAGACTTGGGAAGCAGCAGAGTTGCAGTATGAATCATCAATCTATTGTTTTTAGCAGTACCTATTTGCTCTGTTGGAAGAAAAGAAATCAATATTAAGGGGAAGCTTGAGGACCTATGCAAATATAAAGAATTGCCACAAAAATAAAAGACCTGTCTTCTTAGAAAGATAAAATTTTAAATTCTATACTCCCCTCTCTAAATAGTATAAGGAAAAGGCATCTTGGTATAGTAAAAATAAATAACCAAGCTAACAATCCCACATGATGGAAAGGCAGATGAAAACATAGATTCAAATTCCAAACCTATCGCTTTGCTAAGTCAAAACATGAACCTCAGTTCACTAAGGGAAGGCATTAAAGCTGTTCTAAGAAAGTGGAGGCCATTCCTCTTCCACGTGCTAGGAGTGACAATGAGAAAACGAAATTTTCTCACACTCTATTTCCTTATTTATAATATTAGGGTAAAAATGATCCCTCTGGTGTTGTCAAGATTCAAAGAAGATAATAAGGGTAATAAACTTTTTGTAGTGTCAGGAACATCTAAGGTCTCTAACTAGTGGCTGATTTTACCAAAGACTGAGGACAACACAGGTGATGAGTCTAACTCCTATAAGAGTAGCTCACATAACAAAATCCCAAAACTACAGATGTTGGTGTGGATGTGGAGAAACAGGAACAAATACTTCTGCACTTCTGGTGGGACTGCAAGTTAGTCCACTCCTTTTGGAAAGACTTTTGGAGAATACTTAAGGATCTAAAAGTAGACCTGCCGTACAATCCTGCAATTCCTCTACTAGGTATATATCCAAAAGACCAAAAATCACTTTACAACAAAGATATTTACACCAGATTGGTTATTGCAGCTCAATTCATAATTGCCAAGTCATGGAAGAAGCCCAAGTGCCCATTGACCCATGAATGAATTAATAAATTGTGGTATATGTACACTGTGGAATATTATGCAGCCTTAAAAAACATGGAGACTTTACCTCTTTTATGCTTACATGGATGGAGTTGGAACATATTCTTCTTTGTAATATATCTCAACAATGGAAGAAAAAGAATCCAATGTACTCAGTACTACTGTGAAACCAATTTATAATCACACTTACATATGTAAGATAAAACACAACTATAGCCCAGGATGAAGAAAGGAAGAAGAGGGGGAAGGGAGAAGAGAGGGGTGATTGGATGGGAGAAGAGTAAACGATGGAACTATACTTATGGTGCATATTGCAAGGGTACATGTCAAATCTATTAAGCTTAGAGTATAAATGTCTTAACATAATAATTAAGTGAAGTGAAGGCTATGTTTACCAGTTTGATGTAAGCATTTCAAAATGTATATAAAATCAGCACATTGTACCCCATAAATGCTTCAATAGATACAATTGTGATTTAATTAAAAAAAAAAAAAAAGAAAAGAAAGAAAAGAAATGGAGAATGTGCCTAAATGCCTGTTTCAAGTAGCTTAGCTAGAAAGGAAAGAGGAGAGAAACAAAGACAAATGGATATATGCAGATGGATGGTGTAGCTGGTACTTTTCTTTTTGTGTCTGTTTGACGGTTATTATGTTTTTTGTTCTGATTATAATTAATGGAGTGAGTTCCCTGTGGGATCAGAAGGGACAAAATTCAGTAAGTTTAGTTGAAAAGAGACACCTGTTCCACTTCAGGAGGGAGGCAGAAGCAGAGGGGCATGACTGGTAATCATCTCACATATTTACACATCTAAAAAGAAACAATTTAGGCTTGAATTTTTCCTCCTCATAACAAGTGGACCTAAGAACTCTTTTGACCAGTGTTTCCCAAAGACTGTTGCAGGGTATGTCCCCATACAACAAGCACCATAAGGGCAAGGGTTTTTCCACTGTCTAGAGCAATACCTGGTACCAAGTAAGTACTTAAAATATCTGTTCCATAAATAAATAAATAAATAAATGTTGAACACATATAAATATAACTACAGATGTTTCTGTTCCATAAATAAATAAATAAATGTTGAACACATATAAATATAACTACAGATGTTTCTTTGGTAAAGTTTGGAAAAGGCTGTGTGAAAACAATTTTTTTTAGTACATTTTTTTTTTTATATGAAAGAACAGAAGGACAAAAATAACTTAAAAAAGAATTAGGTAGAGGGCTGCTTGGAGCCTTTACATGATGGTTCACTACAGAACGCTTCTCAAATGCTTTTGAACGTGAAATCAGTTTTCCCTACCTAGCTTCCTGATATGTACATCTAGAGAAGAATCGAGAGAAAAATTCCCTCAACAACTGGTGGAGCATAGTGCTAAGGGCCAATTCTTCCATTTCCAGTTCACCTACCCTCCCCCTGTGTTCAGTGCTCACTTGGGGCAGCCTCCGGTGATGTCCTGTTCTTCATTTGCCAAAAAAAAACCCAGCAAACACACAAAAGAAATGAAAGCAAGAAAACACGAACAATTCATAAAGACGCTGTAAGAACAAGGGGGTTTAAATCAACTCCCTATTCCACTTCTCTTTGTTTCCCTCCAAATGTCTATGTAAAATGCAGCCCCATAAGAGTGCTCACACTATTTAGAAAGAGGTACAGTGCTTACATTATTAGCATTTGAAATAGGTGTTTGGAGGTATTAAAATTTCCTAAGGCTGTTAAGAGAACTAAATCATATTATATATGGTCTGGTATGAGTAGGCCCTGTGTAGAGGTGTTAAAACTGCATAAAGCTATGGGGTACAATATGGGAAATTGTGAACAGCATGAGAGAAAAAAAGAGTTCAAAAACTAAGCTAAATTATGGAAACTTATATGTCAGTGTTTGACAAGGCTAGCTTCAGCTGATATGACAAATTATGCCTAGATAAAGGTCAATGAAATATCATTACATCATTTTTTGGTCAAAAGTCAATGAGTTACAATGTGGGATTTGTCTTTGTCAAAAGTTAGAGACGGGGCATTTGATTTATTTTAAATGTTGGTTAGAAAGGTCAACTTTTCATTTTAAAATCTTTTTGATCATAAATATTTGTGCCTTTGACTTTTGTTTCATCACGTTACATTAGGCAGAGGATCTAGGCATTTGAGGCAAATGTGGAACATCCTTCAAAGCTTAGTAAGGTTGTTGTGTTTACTTGACAAATATGTAATTTATTCAACAAATACTTATTTTGAGCATTTGCTATAAACAAGACAATATGCTAGTTATTGTGGGGATTTAAAGATTCCCTCAAGGGTCTTAAACTAGAGTAGGAAAACCATGCACGGATTGAGTCTATGACAAAGTAGAAATTTATATGCGCCAAAGCTATTGTGTTGGTAAAAGATTATAGGAACTCTGAGTAGGGCAGATTTCATCATATTATAAGTTTTAATTTACATTTCTGTTGCCTTTTGAAGAATGAGTGGAGTTTATCTATCTACATATCTGCAGAGATGAACATGTAATAGGCTTTCAACAAATGTTTAATGAAGGAGTGAATGATTGAATGAATGAAACCAAAAATTCTGTCATTGTATTTTCAAAGTAATGCTATCATGGAACCATCTTTCATTTGTATATTTTTTATGAAATGAATTTGTATTTTTTCATTAAACATATAAAGAAGGACCATGTCATCTCTCATTTTGTATTCTACACAGAACTGATTGGGATAGTTAATACACAATAATTATTTTCTGAATAAAATGAATTAATTCATCAGGAAAGATTCTTTAACAATGCACAACAAATAAACAACTCTAAGATATGTGTTAAAACTCACAGAACTCAGCCCAGAAAAGGATGCATTATAAGATATGTAAATTGATCTCAATAAATTTAAAATAGTTAATAGTGTATTGTATGCTTGAAATTTGCTAAGAGGGTAGATCTTAAGTGTTCTTACCAAAAAAGAAAGAAAGAAAAAGGAAGGAAATATTAACTATGTAGATGATGGAGATATTAACTAGCTTGATTGCAGTAATCCAAATATATTTCCTTGTGTGTGAAATATACATATGTGTGTGTGTGTGTGTGTGTGTGTGTGTGTATCAAAACATCAAGTTATACACCTTAAATATAGGTACAACTTTTATTTGTCAATTATACCTAACAAAGCTGGAAAAAAGAGAAAGTTCATTATGCCACAAAACAAGTACTCTAGAGCTGACTGCAGAGTCAGCTGATTTAACATAGCTTGAAAACAGCACTAAGGATTCAGGTTCTTTCTCTCCGTTCTGCTATTCTTGTGAGTCATTTTGCTTCTGGTTAGTTCTCCTGGTTGCAAGATCCCACAGCAGTTCCGTCTTAACGTCATCGAGGCGTGAAAACATATAGAGGAAGAAGACGCCATCTCCAATCTGCATCTTTGCTAAAGCAAGCTAGTTTTCTCCAGCAGCTTCCAGTGGACTTGCTCATGGTTCAGTGGCCAGAACTGTCATTTGTTTGTGTCTTAACCTGAGACCCCTAGAAAAGCAGCGTCACCTTGACTGCCTGAGAACACCAGTATTAAACCCTGTTGCATCTGGCACCATCCTCCCTTAGACACCTATCTCTCCAGACATGGCTGTACATGCTAATAAAACTAAGTCTGTCAAGAAGTAAGAGGTGGAGAAAAGAGAGAATGTAAGTAGACAATCTACAGTAATGCTACATGGAATAGACCTTCTAAGTATTAAAAAACTAAATTTTCATTTATGATGAGTATAGAATCTCAGGTGTCAGGACAAATTCTCAAGAGAACTTGAACACAAGTAAAATAATTTTTGTCACCTCCTTCACAAATACTAATCCCCCTCCAGATGTTTTTCCTTTGAGCTAATTGCCAGTTGCCCAGGACTCCCAAGATATCTCATTTAGACATCTACTCATAAATTCAGGCCTCACCTCCACCTTCTAGCCATTACTTCTTTTATCCAAAATTACCTAGACTTTCATCAATTTTTTTAGGGTACTATTCTCAGCAATCTGATAGCTTACATCTTTTTATTTACTCATTTGCTTTTAAATTGTTTGCAGGGGTCCTGGACATACTATGTGACCAAAGACATGTGACTTTTCATAAGCTTCTGCAGAGTAAAACTAGGCTCAATTCAGAAATAAATCTTATCACTTAGAATGCTGTCTATGACCCTGAGATAGTTGGAGGAGAAAGAATTGGGGAAAGGGAAAGTTTCCTGGAGGCCCTCCAGCATGTACAGTCATCTCTTCCACCATGGTCTCCCTCTTTCCTATACTTGGGAATAGTCTGCTCTTACTGACCAGGTGAGGTATTTGCAACATTTCTAACAGCTGGAAAGCTATGGAGTAATGAAGGAGGATATTACGGGAAGCAAAAGGTCCCACTGCTTTAAATGCTATAACAACATCTATTGAATGGCTCACCCCCCACTACAGGACAACATGTGGCATAGCCACACACAAGTGTGGAAAGCACCATTTTGTTGATCTGGGGGCCCCTCAGTGTCACCTTGTCCTGCACTACTATATGAGAATACACAGTCATGGCCACCATCTCCTGTGTTCCTACACCAGACATTTTTTCCTAATCTTCCTTAACTTCTCCAAATAGACTCAAAAACCTGGAAATGAAATGCTTTTCAAAATTAAAGAAATGAACTTTAAACATCTGTAACTGCAGAATCAGCCAATCCGTTTAAGGTTGTGTTTGTGTAATAAACTGGTGAGTTGTTTTTCAGTTGCCATGAACCCCCAGGTTGTAAATTCCATACATAATCTGAGCATGCCCAAATGAGCCAAGCATGCAACCACAGGCGGAACCAAAGTGTTCAGACCAAGGAACAGGGACAGAATTAAGAAGTAGACATCTAATGGCATGATCCATGATCCCATCAGATTGAGCCCTGGCAGCATCCCAAGGCATGATGCAGTCAGATCATAGCCCTGGCCTCACCTCATCATGGGATCCAATCAGATCACACCTCATTACCTTCTGCTTAGAAAACCTGCTCCACCTTGCAGGTCAGTGAGATAGATTTGAGATTGATTCCTATCTCTTCCATCACTCAGCTGCCTTGCAATGAACCTTTCTCTCTACAAAAATCCAGTGCTCAGTGTTTGGTTTTGCATTACATGCAGATAAAATGACCCAGTTTGGTTCAATAACACATCCCCAAGTGCGAAGTTGAATTGAAAAACTGCCAATGTCTCCTTCTAATTCTAAGGTACTGTCAAGGTCAAATAAAATATAGAGAAAAATTTCTGAAATCAAAACATTTTATTTCAGAGGAAAGAAAGGCAATTCAAAGTATGCATGCAGATGGTCCTACTCTTCAGTACGTCCAAAGAACAAAGAGAAGGCTAGAGGTTTATTTTTTAAAAAGCAAATGCTATGGATTTTTCTTTGAGAAAGTTCAGTGGCTCTAGTAAGGTCTGGGGTAGCTGGCAGGTTTTGATTGTGAGTGACAGCCATGGATAAAACAAGGCAGATTAGTTCAGCAGCCATTAGATAAAACTGGTTTCAGGTTACAGTAGGTAATTTCAGCAACCAGGCTTGCAAAGAATTGTTAATACATTCTCAAAGGACACATATGTGTCCTGAGTGCCTTTTCTTCGTCCCCCTCCCCACACCCCCCAACCCTGCTTCTTAACTCTGTTTGGGTAGGGTTTGACAAGAATGCCCCAATTTGTATGACCAACTTTCACAATACCATTGTGCTTTGTGCCAGATTACAAAATGTTCACATAGTAGGCTCTGGCCTTAGCTCATCTATGACCTATAAAAATCTTAGCACCTCTGTCACTAGAGGGAAAAACAATTGCTGAATCGGGGACTTAGGGTAAAACATGTGTATGTCATCTTTTGTCTGAAAGCCTTCAGATAGCCCAGAGCTAGTGATTCCCAATTGTTTTTTTTTTTTTTTTTTTTTTTTTTTTTTATTGTGGAGAAGGGGCAGGGAAAGAAGGCGGGGGAAGAGGTGAGTGACAGGGTCGGGCCAGTGGCATGGTACCACATTGGCTGTATCTAGGTAGAGGCAGTTTCAGGCCG
>CAUYPK010137911.1:0-13724 GCA_963574355.1 Loris lydekkerianus
AAAAAAAAAAAAAAAAAAAACTCAGTTACTTTGACCCTTTTTAAAGTATGCTGTGGACTTTTATATTCAAAATCAGAATAACCTTAATTTTGCCACTTACATTTTAAACGTTCAGTTTAGATTAATGGAGTTGTAAGTAAAATCTATATAGTGTTTCAAAAGTTGAAAGCAGTGAGTGGCTTTACAGGTGCTAAAGATGATTAATTTAGCAAAATTATGAATGTCATTCACAAATGATCTATCACATTAATTGTGTTGAAAGTGACAGAAATAGAAGGTGCCTAAAGAAGTGAGTGAGTCAGCATTAAAAAGCATTTCCAAGTTCAGGTACTTTTATTTAATATTATTTCATATATTCTCTTGTAAGGCTTTTTTCCCAAGGTAGCACCATGATATAATTACAAAACTACTCTTTAAAAATCCTCTTTTCATACTGCGGTGTTTATGAAAAGTCAAACCAGGCAACTTGCCCTTATCTCTTACTTTAGAAATAATCTGTCATACTTTGCTTCTGGGACATGATCAACATTATATGTAAATATGCATTCCACATTCAGATAAGCATGGAATGACAAATCTGATGAGGCTGTCTAAGAAACAAAGGTATTGTGTAACGTGTAAATAAAAAATATTTTCTTATTTTTTCAGATGTGGCAGGACAAATAATAACTACCAAAGGGCACAAAAATATAATCTAATATATCCTGTTATCTTCATTTTGTCTCCCCTTTCATCCTTAAAATTATCTAAAGAGATTAAGCAGTTAATGCTGACACCAAAGTCCTGTTCTCTGTGGAAATGTGTTGATGTCTATATTATTACCAATGCAGTCTAATTTAATCTTCTCTCAATACCGAACTCACCTGTTCGTCCATAACTCTCAACAAATGATCATACAACTTCCTTCACAGAGAAATAAAAGCTTTGCATAGTAAGGACTGTTTCCAGTTCCCAATAATGAAATAAACACGTTTGCATACATCTGTACAAATCTTTCCTTTTTCCCTTTTGTTAAATAATGTAAAAATCTCTTTCTGGAGTCAAAATCTAATCATTCCACTTGTGTGCAGGATTTCATACTTTTGGGATACTTGGCAAACTCATTCTAAGAACTGCTCCCTCCTCTATCTTTAAGTTTTCTTGCCTTTTCATCCGTTACTTACTAATTTCCATTTAGGTTGGTGAGGAAGGAGTATGGGAGATAAAGCACAGAAGATACGTTTTCTCCCCTGCCCGTGGAGCTTCTATTCCAGCCCTTTGTTTCCTGTTATCATCAGGTGCCTTGAAAGAGTCACTGCATTCGCCTTTTTCACATGTCTCTTCTTCTTCATTCCTCTCCTGGCTTCTGAAACCATTCCCTAGGTCTTCTGACACACAAAATCCAGCTCTGCCCCTGCTTGGATCCTTAGATTTCTACATAGTAGACAATGTCTTTATTTAAAAAAAACTCCTTCTTGGACTAATGCAAAGAAAGTTTGTCCTGTTCCCTTCCTTCTCGGATTTCTGTGCAGTCTCCCTGTCTCTATCTACCTTGCCCCAACCCAGGGTCATCCCCTTTATACCCCTGGCATCAGCCACCACCTCTCTGCTCATTGTTGAAATATCTTTTCATATTCAGAATGGAATCCATCGTGTTTTCCCCTTAAGGTTTTCTTCTTGCTGATGTGTCCTGTTAGTGAATGGTGCCTGACTGATTCTGTCAGAAATCTGAACTGTCTCCTTCTCTGTGACCTGCCCTGCATCTCCATGCACTAGCAACACGCCCTTAATCCCCAGACATTGTCGTTTGTTTCACCTGTATATGTCCCAACTGTCCACATCTTTCCTCCCTAACCAAGCTGAGGACACCCAATTATCTCCTCCTGGATCACCATGGAAGACTCATGGTGAGGAAGAAACCTTCCTTCCTCTCACTTCCCAAACCCAAATCTGTCCTTCACACTTAATTTTGAGTCATATTTTGAAGCTGTCATCAAATTGACCCTGGGCAGTGCATTTCAATGGCCCTCCCCCATCGCCTTCACGGTGGTGCACACATTTTTAATTTGGCTTTTGGTATAAGTACTGATTACCATCAATTAGTTCAGGGTAAAAGACTAACAAGTTCTGGAAGCAACATTGCATTCTTATGGAAGGCGAGGAAGGCAAAGAGGAAATGTGCCCAAACAGAAGGACACTCAGATGCAGTAGGCCCAGGGATGTTTACCAGTAAGGTTACCATTTAAAACTTTGCCTTAATTATAAGTGAAAAGAATCTTCTAACTGGACAGAGAAGTCACAGATAAACATATCATGATGTAGACCAATGCTTTTAAAACTTTGGCAAAAATACTTTTAAGTATATTTGACCTCATTCTGTCCCTAACCTTAAAAAATATTAGGGAGAACACTAAAGAGTGTTTAGGTTTGATAAATGAAACTTTTATTGTGTCCTTCAAATCTAAGTAAGGACACTAACTAACGCAGCTCAGAGGTCTTTAAACTCCTTTGCTTTCTTGCTTCACATCTTTAAAGTTTGTCATGAAACAGCCTATTTATTGAGATTCAAAATGAGATTTCTAGTAAATGTCAAATATTGACATTTTAAATAAAATGGTTCCATCACACTTTACTGTGAGCAATGATAGCTAACAATGATAGAAATTTGACATTCACTTTTATTTTTGAAACATATTGTAGTTCTATTTCTTAAATGTTTGTTTCTATTCTATTGCCTCCAGATTATCATACTATTAACATGTAATATGCTTATACTTGAAAATATTGTTTCTCTATAATACGCAATTAAATTGTGTATATAAAATTTTTATTTACTTGTTATGACTAAAAGGCTCCAAATGTTTAGGAACATTCTTTAGAATTTAATTGTCTTTATAGTTCGTGTGGGTACAAAGTTTAAACACAGACAAGATCATACATATCTTGATAAGTAATTATTAAATACAAATGAATCATTTATTGGAAATGCATCTATTAATGAGATAGATAAATTTTGTTCAATTAATTTGTGTGTCTATGGGTGAAATTACTTATTGATAGATCAAGATATGAATTTTCAAATTCATTTCATTTCACATTACTGCAGGCATTCAGATAATTGATCACATATGTTATAAATGGAAGGTGTTTTGTTAAGAGTTATTGTGTTTCCATAAATATTCTTCTAAATATATGTCAAAGCTACATTTTGATATACTCTGAAAATTTATTTTGTATTATATACAAACTGAGCAATATGGTAGGTCTTACTCTGAAATTCTTGTGAAAAGGAAAATTAGAAATAACCTAAAAAGCTAAAGATTTTGTGATTAGTTTCTTTCTCAAAACCAATATTTCAAAAAACGTTTTATGTATTCCCAAGTATTTCTCACTCTGATTAAAAGCTTCAAAATAATATTGGGAATAGGAGTTAGGTATGCCCTTCACTTGGAAAGGAGGAGGAAGGTAAGATGGCACGGAAGAGCTTGCAAGGTGCTTTCTTAGGCACATGAATATATGAAAGGTCGACCATAGGTGGAAGTTAGGAGTCTGAGGCAGAAAAACCACGTGGCTATTCCTATAGGGAACTGTGGGAAGATGGCAGCCTTATAGTGGTTGCAATTATATGAATAATGTCCGCAAATCTCAGCATGAGAACAGAGCAATGAAATTGGAAAAAAACAAAACAAAACAAAAAAAAACTACAGATGCCCACAACAAAGTCAAGTGAAAATTTCTCCCTTGAACTTAAGATACAAAAAAACAGGTTACAACAATCCACTAACACTTCCAGAATTTCTGGTTATCAGCACCTGCTTGAGAAAATTAAAAGGGAAGGAATGGGACCTAAGAACATGTGAAGGGTGAATATTGGCAATAGACGTTCCCTGGCAAGCGTTTCAGGCCAGTGTGAAACTGGTAGATGAAGCTAGAAGAGTCTGCACATTCTGACTAAAGGCTCGAGTAGTAAAGTCTGAAGAGCTAGAAAAGATGGAATCTCACATCATCTCAAAAACAAAGCAAAAAAAAAAAAAACAAACCTTCCTTCAAACGCATGCCTTCCACAGGGGAAAATGCTGAGGATAGAATCCATACTGAGGAGAACAGCGGCAGTACAGACAGAGAAAAATGATCCAGATACAAGGAGGGTGTGGGGCAGAGCCAGGTACTTTAGAAAAAAGAAACAAACAAAAAAAGTCCGTACATTTCGGCACTCTATAAAGAACATTAAGAACAATAAGCTCTAAAGCACTGAAGCTAGAAAAATGTTTCTGGATTCAATTGCTTTTTAAATAAGCTCTAGAGCACTGAAGCTAAAAAAAATGTTTCTGGAATCGCTTTTTAAGTACAAAAACATTAAAGGCATGAAATGATGAGCAATAGGAAAGGACCACCCTTGAATCATTTATAATGCCATCATTAGGACAAAGGATAAGGAATGAGAAGGGACAGTGCAGCTACGCTACAGAGATAAAACATTCTAGAAATATGTATCCACTACAGAAAAAGAAAGACACGAATCAAACTTTTCAGGTTGATCTATACATTAGTAAAAGAAAGAAATATATAAAGGCAACAAAACCAAGAGCTAGAAATACTGGTAGTACACAGGAAAGACTTAGAAATGAAAGAAAAACCATTTCACTTCAAGTCAGGTTTTATTTTTATGAAGAAAGAAAAAGCAGAAACATTAGGATCTCCATACAAAATTTATTAACTGAGCTGAATTCTCATGAAAAGCTTAGACTGGTTCCTTCTCAGTGACCTTTCCTATTATCCTCTTTGTACTTTTTTGTCTTCCCTACACTAAAAAATAAAACAACAATGATAAAAAATAGTAAAAAGAAAAATTGTTTCCAAGTATCTAGAAGGGAAAGAAGAGCAAATTAATGCATTAGTTAACGCCTTGAGCAAATGTAAAAAGAAATAGAATGCTAAAAACCCCAAAATACTGAAGGTAAAAGATGAAAAATAACTTCAGAAACTGTGACAAGCAGAGGAGAGAGGCAGAGAGCATTCAACGTTTATGATAAAGCTTCACAGCTCTTTCCATTGAAATAGCCTACAAGTAATGACCATAAATATGTAGCATGTATTTATGCAGAGACTGTGGTCCTGAGCTAGTGAAGAAATGGCTCATTTCAGGTCTAAAGTAGTATAAACCCAGGATGTCAGAAGGAAAGGAAACTATAAAAGATCAACAGGGCTGTGTCAACTGTGCTCAGCAACAGTAGGAAGAGGTTTCTGCTCTCTGGATATGGTAACTTTTGAATATCAGTAAGAATACTGTCATAGATTGAAACATTTCCAATAAATTCACATTCGTATTTTCATAATGATACCTAAAAGAAAAAATTATGTCAAATTTGAATAATGTTGGGGGAATGGTGTTGACCCAATTCATTATTTTCTTAATTGGTTTTTAAAGAAAGGGTAGGGGAATGTCTTGTGCACACTGACTTTTTTTAATAAACAAAATATTACATGAGAAGAATTTCTTTTTATTTCAATATTCCAACTAATAAGATATAACTGAACTGGAATATCACAGTTTTGCCACTCCTAATTAATCTGTGTTTCTAGGCAATAAGTGTTGCATGACCGGAGACGTGAATGAACAGCAGCTTTGCCGTGGGTGTAAACTCGCTCCTGTAATTATTAAGTCAAGAAACAGACTACACGGGATGGGATGGCGTGTAACGAAATTCTTTATTCAGGGTTTTGATTTTATACCTTTCTAGTCATGTACACACTTAATCTATTATCTGTTAGTTTCACCATTACCTCATTTTACCTGTATCAATTTGCTAATACTATAGAGAGAAACACCCATATATCATGTGCTTCCTAGTGGAAAAAGACACTGACATCTTGGGGAAAGTCTGGAAACTTAACTCAAACCAAACTTTCTAATCCAGTGTCCATTTTAGGGGAAATACAGAGGACAGAGTAAAATATTGAACTATATAGTACAGTATAGGAAGCAATTTTTTATAGTCCAGAAAAACTCTACCGGATATATGACCTGGTTTAATCTGGAAATATGGCTGTTTCCCCCCTAATTTTGAGTTAATTCATTTCTAACAACTTTGGATCACAACAAATAAATTTAAAATTCTTAGTCACAAGCTTCAATGAAAGTTCTAATGTTTTGATACAAAATAAAAATAAGAACACAGTGATGTAAAGGTTCCTTACTGGAAAAAAATTAAGAATCTTGTTTTCTAGATGTACACACAGTCCTGATAAAGCTACTCTGTGCACTTCAACGAGTTAGAATTTCTAGGCCTTGAGTTTAATTTACCTTCCATAAAAGAAGGAACATAGACTAGATTTTATCCTAAGTAACTTTCCAAAGCACTACAAATGCAAGAAATTTAAGCTGTCTCTTGATAAATTAGTAATAGAAAAAATGATTAACAGTTTAGAAAGCATGTGAAAAAAGAATGTGACAGAAAAGGAAGTAATTAATTTTGTACTCTCATTCAAAAAAATAAAATGTTTTAATAAAAAAATAACATCTCTAAAGAAATTATCTTAATTTACCAAAATATTCACAAAACAAATTCTTTATAAAATACGTTCTATATAAAAATCAGTTGCTTCTTTTCAAAAAATGTCATATTTAAAAGGAAACAGGATTATAAACCATATTTTAGAAGATCTAATATATGATCCAAGTGATTCTGACTTTTAGTCAAGGGGGGTGGGGGAGGTCAAATCTGTCAATTTGAAACAAAGAAACAGCAAGACAAAATAATAAGAAATGACTGTGAAGATGCTATCAAACAGTCCTTGAGTAATGGGACACAAGCAAAAATAGGCGGAGAATTGCCTTGCAGATTTTAGTCCTCCAGCTAGGGAGGGTGATGCAAGGAGGGGCCTCGTTATCTCCCTGAGGGGTGGCCCTGGGGACTGGGCCACAGAGTTTGCAAGGAAGAGTCCATCAGAGAGAGAACCTGGAGGGAAGGGGAGAACTCCGGTGGTGATCAGCGCTTAGTTGTGAGGAAATAACATGGAAAGGATTAAAAGAAACAGCCCCCAGGATTCATACAAGTAACAATCATTCTTACTCCCCACAGCCGGTGAAAACCTCCTAAGTCACACTCCATTAGGGATAGTACTCCATGCAAATGGTTTTCACGCAGTCCTCAGCAGGTAAAACAGCCCTAGCTAAATGCCACTCTGGTCTCAGATGACAAGACTGAAAAGCTTCCAGACACAAAGGATGGTTTCCAAGTAGCAGAGGTAGGTCTCAGAAGGAAGAGGGAGCATAGTTATGGAAATACAAAAACATTCAGCCCTCAAACAAGGTAAAATTCATATTGACAGAAACCTAATAAAAAACTATACATCATACAAATAGGAAAACATGATTTATAACGAAGAGAAAAACAAATTTAAACTTGCACAGAAATAACATGGATGATAAAATTAACACTGCAGTGACCCAGAGGACCTTGGAGAAACTATACAAAGGCTTGTTTGTCACTACAGGCCCCTCTCTTTTTCTGGAAGCATTTGCTTAAAAAAAAAATCTTTTGATTGTAAATTATTACCTTTAAAGAGTAATGTTGCCCCCAGCCCTCTTGCCAACTTTATAACCCAGAAACATCTTTCTCAAAGACCTGAAAGTTGTCTTCTTAAGATGTAAACCTCAATGGAGATAGTGACTCTATTTCTTCACCTTCTCTGGGGCAGGTTAGGAGCCTAACCTCAGTGGCTGCCAATTAGCAAAGACAGATGGCCCAATTTCCTGGGATGACTTTGAAAACTTAGGACACTCTCCAGGTGTTGACACATCTCACAGATCAAAACTCCCTTCTTAAAGTCCTCCAGTACTACTTCAATAACTCACTCCAGTGAGGCATCAGTGGGTGCCAGTGTGCAGACGGCGGGGCTGCAAGCCGCCTACCGTACTATAATTAGAGGTCATAAGAGTTCTTGGCAAAGAAAAGGGGAGGATAAATATCTGAAAAATGTAATGAACAGAAATTTTCATATTTAATGAAAAATATAAACCTACAGATCCAAGCATTTCACCAAACTCCAAGCACAAGACGTGAAGACCAGACTAACATCAAAATAAAATGCTTAAAACCGGTGACCAAGAAAAAAAGTCCTAAAAGCAGCCAGAGGGCAAAATATATTGATATGCACGTCAAAGATAAATCTTTAGGCATGATGAGTAAAAGAAGATAGACCGAAAAAAGTACCAAGCATGTGCTTCCATTTTCATACAATTCTAGAAAATGCAAACTAATCTATAGTGACAGAGAGTAAATCAGTGGCTACACCAGGCACAGACGTAGCAGGAAACAGAGTGATCAGATGTTTCCCAGTCTACGGCAATATCTTTCTCTCCAAAACTGAGAGGCTTTCCTAAGAACAGGGAGGAAAATCCTAAATAGATAACGTGAAACCTGAGAAGACGAAATTGTCTGCAGTAGATTAGCATGAGAGTATTTATCAGAACTTAAACCGAGTTACAGAAAAATAACAGACTAACAGTAAAAGCAGCCATGTATAATGATACGTGTTTATTGAAGGATTGTTCACAGGATCAAAAGACTGAAAAGAGATAATGCTCTTCATTAGGGATGTAATTAAATAGTGGAAAGATAGCACTGTGAACATCCTGCAGCCATTAAAAACATGAACTTGCACTGTACCAATTCACTTAGAGGTCTGTCCATATATATGATACTGAGTAAACAAAGATAACTACAGAACAGCATTTATAACATCCAGTATATGCAAATGACAAAATACCACAGATGTTTATACATATTTGTCTTTAGATCCATGCACATATACTGAAAGTATATAAGTGTATAGTTATACATAGCTATCTATGTACGGTTTTATATGTAAATGTGTATGGAGATAAAGGACCTGGTAAGTGATGTTAGATAAATAGAGCAGGAATAAAAGCAAAATGTTTATACAAAAATAAATTCTAACTTAAAGTTAAAAATAATGTAGGTAATATATACATTTATGCAAATGTATGTTTATACATGGTATGTGCTCATAATTATTTAAAAAGAAAATACAGAAACAAGAATGGACTGTTTCTTTAAATTAAAAATGAACGTCTGTACCTAACACACATGATCAGCCGTTTTGTTCTAATCTCTGTTTCATATCTCAATAAAAGTTTTTAGACTATGGAGTAATGTTTCTAGGGAGACAGAGGTTAAGTCGCTCTGCTCTGCACACATGAGGCAACCTCAGTGCAATGGGAAACTTTTCAATCTTCTTCTCGCAAAGAGGAAACAAGGGCTTATTAATTTCTCAAATAACCAACATTAAATACCATATTTTAAAAGCCTTCAAAACACTCTAACTGTTCACATTAAGTCTGGATAGATGCAGATAGGTCCAAAGACACACACCCCACACATATTCCGTATAAGAGTTCTTTATTTTCATCCCTAATAAATATGTTAACCATCACAGCTATAAAAACAAATCAACCATTATTGTGATTTTAAGTAAATAGCATGTAGAAGCATCTTCGATATATATTATTGAAAGTGATACCATTTTAATTTATTACTTAGAAACTTTTTAAAGTCACAGAATATTCTTCTGTAACTTCTCGTGCCCTTCCCCTCCACAGCTCTGAAACCTTCAAGAAAACTGAAGTTATATTAATAGAATATCAGAATTATTGAGGGAAAAATGTATTTTAGATTTTTGCCTACAGATGAACAGTTTTAAAAGGATTACCAATATTTAAGTCTTAATTAAATAGTGCATGAAGCTGCACATAATTACCAAATATTTGTGTTTGAATATATTTTGTTGAAGCTAAAGTATGTGATTTAACTTCATCAAGTAAAAAATTAGTGTCAGCTGTGGTCACAATGAAAGAAGATCTTAAACTTCTGCAAAGCCTTAAAAATTGAAATGGTGTCTCTTGTCTTTAACTCAGTCTTTCTCATCAAATATGAGACCGTGAACTGCATTTCTGCCAAAACCAATGTTTTCACTTAAAAAAGTTATACTTTTTAAAGATTTATTTTTTGCCTCAGACATGACTAACATACACCTAAATGTTAGTTTTTTCTTATGAAAACGAAAATTACATTTCTTACTATATGTCTAAGTAAGATTTTCACTTAAAAAAATCAGCATAATGTTCATGTTCTTTATTGAATTGTAACAGATAAAACTACTAGGGCAGCAGATGACAGAAATTCTGACAACCTACATGAAGCGGAAGAAACCAGTTACAAAATTCTGTTTATATGAAATGCTCAGAAGAGGCAAATCTACAGCATAAAATTAGAGAAATCTAAAACTGTGGTGCTGGGTTTTTTCTTAGGCTAACAACTATTCTAAAGTTGATTATGGTGAGAAAGTTACACAACTCTAAATATTAAAAAAAAAAAAAAAAACACTGAATTAACATAACTTTGTGGATGAATTGCTTTGTATGTGAATTATAATTCTTGTGAATTACATTTCAATAAATATGTTAAAATATGTAAAGAACAAAGGTTATGCTCAGTCAAAACGATTACAGCAATTCTGCCTTCTAACAATTTTAAATCTCAGATAACTCCAGTTTGAGATTCTTAATCAAACTATCAGAATCACAAGGGGAGCTGTCACCTTTGACTGTGTCATTGCACCTTTTTGAAGGGAAGTCTAAAACCCTAGCCTCTCACCACTCTGTCATCTCATAATGGACACGAAGAATGTGGTGCAAAGGGAGGCATTTCATACTTCTCAGACTCTTTCTCTGCCAATATTCTAGTGGCCCTTGATTTGAAAGCACACAGATGATGCTAATGCTGCTTACTTTTTATGTAAATAGCTTTCTCCATGGCATCATATAACACGGAATTCTGTGTTATCTGATTCTTCACTAATTGGGTGACTTGACATTTGCTCATACCTTCCCTAATTCTCCCCTAAAAGCCACCAAGGTAGTGGGGGGGAAAAGTCAGAACAATGGCAAATAGACCAAAAGGAAGAACTAATCTTCAGCCACTTTCCCTCCTGTCCTGGAGCATTCCTTATCTACGACATTATGGTTGAGCCACCCAGGGGAGGTTTGGAGTGTGGAGGAAGGGAAGACAGAACTAGGAGTGAATTAAAGTTTTATGGAACCTGATTTTTTTACAATTATAGAACAAAGGCAAATTGAATAAAAGCATATGTTTATTTAGAACGACTAAATAAAAGTAATATTTCTATAGAATGAAAGTAGTAAATATTAATTTAGGATAAAAAAAATACCATAATTCCCAAATTTGGGAAAGCTGACAGAGCTCATGAAAGTAACAAAATCCAGAAAAGTTCTAGTAATGACTATGTGGTAATTGATACTTTTCCTACATTTTTGACTGTATATACTTTGATCAATTTTTTTTTTTTTTTTAAGGACTGGTCAAGCACAGTAGCAAGAAGGGCCAAAAAACTTTGATCTGTAACCATTTGTGAACCACCAATGGAGATGGCTCACTGCCCAGGACCAACCCATTAACCAGCGGTTAACATGACAGTGACCTTGCAACATCACTTTTCATAGATAGAGCTCAGTCATACTTCTACATTAGTTGATTATTTTTTTTTGCAAATACCACTGGGATAAATAGGCCCACAACATAACACACTGGCCTATTTCTTGTTTGGAATTTTGGCTTTTTTCCCTGTTTTGTTTTGTTTGGGTTTGCTATTTATTTTGTTGTTGGTTTTATTTCAATTCCCTGAATGTTTTTACCATAATGTTCTCTCACCCAAAGGAAATCAAGGTATTTCTGTTCACTGATGCATGGTTCATTTCCACTGCTGTTTGCATGCTATTTAACGTCTGAACATTACTTCAGGATTTACTAATACTATACTAGAACTATACACATAGAGATTGTTTTGTATTTTAGATTTTATCTGTCTAGACAATTAAAAAAAATTTTAGTGCGTTTATAAGTATATCTTTTGGAAGTGATTATTCTTCTTCAAGGATTCTGTGATTATGGCACACTAATCTAACCATCCATTAACCAAAATAAACTACCCCCAACTTAAGAATAAGCTGGTAAAATTACAAAAGGGTATTATGATTTATGTTGTATTTGATTTAGATATTCAAATAAGGAAAAAGAACACTACTCATTTTTTTACCCATTATTCCCCATATAATCAATTTTATAGTGTTATATGCAAATATGTCCAATCCAAACATCAACAAATTATAAAGTCCTGATCCTGGGTTCTTTGCCCTTAAATTATATATTTGAAAAGAAAAGGGAGTGATGATCATAGATCAAAAATATATTGATATATATTTGATCAAAAATATATGATATATATTTGAAAAAATTGAAAAATTTAAATTTATTGCTCCAAATGTTTTTATATAATAGAGAAGTTTTAAAATGAGATAATGTATATTTGTTTTCAAACTAATTTTTCACTCCCTGGTATACCTTTTTTACCAGGACAGGCAAAAGAAAAGAAGGCAGGTGGCCGGGTTTAATCTCCATTTCAACACGAAAACTGGTCCTGCAAGTGAAAGACCAGCACCATTTAGTAAGAGGAGGATCCTTCTCTATGGACTGATCTTAACCGCACATCCTTGTAAAAGAATTTCTGAGCCAGGGATCTCTGGAAAATATCCTGGGATATAAAATAAAGATGTTTCACAGACCAAATGTTCCCTGCCTTGTGAGACATTGCCACGTGTGAAGTAATTACCTGCATGACTCACTAGATACTCAGTTCTTTATTTGTTTTTAATCACTCTTACAGTTATTCTCAAACTGTTAACTTGTATAAATGAAATAAACATTAGTTGACATTAAATATTAGCTGTTTTGAGTTTTTAAATAATATTGCTTCATTTAACCTGTTTTTAACTTTTTATGTTTTACAGGTAAAGTGGATTCTAAAGAGCGTATTTCCCCCTAATTCTCATTACAGTCTTAGAGTTGAGTAAGTCATCTAAGTATTCTGAGGGTTATTACCTTGACAATGTCTATAAATTATTCACTGGTACTTTAATTAATTGTGACTTATGTAATTTAGCATTTACATTATTCTTAATTACATTTGTTTAAAAGGTCATGAAGTTCCTTCTATCAGCCAAGTAGTGTCCCATATGCCTCATTTTTCTTATACATTTGAAGAATTCTACCGTGGCCTTTTATCTGCACCATTCTTAGGAGTGATAAACTAATTTATGTCATGCAAAGGACAAGCTGAACAGATTGTCATGATGCATATGTCATGCAGTTCAAGGGTGAAGGTTCATTACGGTGCTCTAGAAAATCTACACTCCTCAGGGCTGCAGCAGGATAGGCTCATTTGGCTAATAAAATACAAATCCAGGAGCTCAGCTGCTTGCCTCACACTGTTGCCCTAGCCACCATTCAGAAAGAAAAGTGTTTATAGCTAGGAAGAAAAGTGTTGGGGCAGTGTCTCTTTCAACATCCATCACAAGTGAGTAAGCACATTTGTTCATCACTGGGTCGAGAGAGGTGAATAAGGGAGACATCATCTACATTCTCACGAAGCTGACAGTTCAACAGGACAGGCATGTAAATAGCAAACATAATCACACCTTTCCACGTCTTCTAAAAATCTTGCACCAGCCTGGGTGAATATTTTATGAGGAGGACTCCCCAGGCAATTGAAGCAGTATCAAAAATACACTACTGGGACCTGATCAAACTAAAAAGCTTCTGCACAGCCAAGAACATAGTGAGTAAAGCAAGCAGACAGCCCTCAGA
>CAUYPK010137913.1:0-58784 GCA_963574355.1 Loris lydekkerianus
AAGGGGCAGGGAAAGAAGGCGGGGGAAGAGGTGAGTGACAGGGTCGGGCCAGTGGCATGGTACCACATTGGCTGTATCTAGGTAGAGGCAGTTTCAGGCTCCATAGCACTTTTAAGTGTGCCCTTTAAACCTTCAACACGGTCTTGTCTCATCAGTGTTAAGGATGTACTCATCTTTATTGTCTGTGAAAATATTCTCCTTAAAGTCATATACCACTTCCTTGAGGCATACCAGTAAGTATCCATCCTCTGGGATCACCTGATTTCCAGTGAGAAATTCCATAGTATTTATTATATAATTAGGGATGTTCCTCTTCTAAAGCTGGCTCCTAACAGCTTTACATCTTTGTTTGTGGCAGCAGTTCTCAACCTGTGGGTTGCGACCCCTTTGGGGGTCAAACGACCCTTTCATAGGGGTCGCCTAAATACATCCTGCATATCAGATATTTACATTATGATTCATAACATTAGCAAAATTACAGTTATGAAATAGCAACAAAAATAATTTTATGGTTGGGGGTCACCACAACATGAGGAACTGTATTAAAAGGGTTGCAGCATTAGGAAGGTCGAGAACCACTAATCTATGGCCCTTTATGATGCCTGTGAAAGTATGCTGAAAAGTCAGAAGTATCCAGTGGCAGAAACATCACTTAGAGATTTAAAATTTCAAACTATGGTGTTAAAGATAGTGTTCCACATTGTCCATGATAAGGAGAACCTGAAATTCAAGGTTTTGAGAATTTAGACACTTCACCATTTCTGGTACAAAGTATTTATAAAACCAGTCCAAAACACCTTGCCCTGTCTCTGAGGGTTTTTTATTGGCCTACTCGTGTTTGGAAAGACTTTCCTTTTATGTCCTGGGGTTCTCAGATTAGTAGGGCAAACCTAATTTTTTTATAAAGAATGTATATTATGGGGCAGCACCTGTGCCTCAGTGGGTAGGGTGCCAGCCCCATATACCGAGGATGGTGGATTCAAATGGGCCCTGGCCAATTGCAACAAAAAAAAAATAGCAGACGTTGTGGCGGGTGCCTGTAGTCCCAGCTACTCGGGAGGCTGAGGCAGGAGAATCGCCTGGAGGTTGCTGTGAGCTGTGTGATGCTATGGCACTCTACCCAGGGTGATGAAATGAGACTCTGTCTCTAAAAAAAAAAAAAAAAAGAAGAAGAAGAAGAAGAATGTATATTACTATAACTTGGAAGAGTCAGTTTGACTTTATACTCTTAAGTGCTGTGAGGATGTCTGGGCATTTGGGGTTTTCACCACTGAATTCCCAACATTTACCATAATGGTACACAATAGATACCTGTTACCTAATAGGTGCTTACTTTTCCTCTTTCATTTTCTTTTAGTGTAAGCGAGTTTTACCTGTTCAACAATTTATTTTTATGACTTAAAATCCTTCCTTTTTATGAACGCTTTACCTGTATATTTTCTCCCAAATCACATCCCATGTTTCCTGAATCATCCTCACTGTCTTTTCAGCTTTCAGTAAAGTATTTTTTTCTTGCTACTGATGAACATAAAATTTTCCATAAAAGCTGGCACACTTTCTAAAACATTCCCATACATTGCTGGATATGTTGTGGTACTATTCTTGTCATAGATCTGACCCAGCCCCAAGAAATTCATCCTTTATTCCAAATTTGTAAAAACTTAGTTCACTTTACATTTCATAGAGCATTAATTTTACTATGTGTGAGAGTACCTCTAAGGCAGTGGTTCTCAACCTTCCTAATGCTGTGAACCTTTAATACAGTTCAAAGGGGTCACAACCCACAGGTTGAGAACTGCTGCTCTAAGGAATATCACAACCACAGTGATATGCAGGTGCTGGGGTCACAAACTAGCTGCATGACTTGTTCCTTCAGTGTGTGCTATTCGATTTGTTCTTTAGCAAATTCGCCAGCAAACTCTGATGTTATTTTAACTTTCATGCCTTCAGAGTAGAAATCCCACAGAGGTCAAAGACTTGAATTCAGACATAAATAACAATTATGGATTGATTATTCAGAATAATGTGGTTTCCCCCAATTCTGGGAGAGTTGATAAAAGGTATAGAAAAATTCAATTCTTCTATATATAGAAGAATGTAGAATGGAGCTAGTTAGCATTTTATGCAATGTTCCTGTCACATTTGCTCTGTAAGAATTTTTATGACATTTTTGGAAAAAGAATAAATGGTTTTTATTATAAATGAGTTCTAATAATTATTTTCCTTAATAATTCTGTCCTTAGAGATTACACTGGATTTTGTTTCTGCTATTTGCCACCAGTGAGTGAAACAACCGTATGCAAAATGGGCTGTTATCACCTACATTTGCTTTGGTATTTGGTGGGTGCAAGCATTACAGAGATCCCAATTTGCATGATGAACCACATTAGGGCTATAGACCCTTCTATGTGTAGAAAATCATACAGTAATTCTGTTTTTAATTTTTTAAATGTCCTTTGTTTAGGTCAGGAATGAAGCAGTTTTTGCAGAAATTAACAAGCTACTGTATATACTCGAGTATAAGCCGAGTTTTTTCCAGCACAAAATTTGTGCCGAGTTCGGGTTTTTCGGCACAAATTTTGTGCCGAAAAAAAACTCAGCTTATACTCGAGTATATATGGGAATCCTAAAATGTGTATAGAAATCCAAGGATAGTTAAACAATCTTGAAAAAAATCAAAGTTGGAAGACTTATACTTGCCAGTCTCAAAACTTACTACAAAGTTGTAGTAATCAAAGCCAGCATGATACTAGTATAAAAATAGCCATTTGGATCAATGGAGTATAATTGAGAATCCAGAAATAAACCCTCACATTTCCAGTTGATTGGTTTTTGACAAGAATACCAAGACCATTCAATGGAAGAAAGTCTTTTCAACAAATGGTGCGGGGGAAACTGAATATCCACATGCAGAGAAGTAAAATTGGACTCTCTACTTCACACTGTACACAAAAATTTACTCAAAATTGATTGTAAACCAAAATATAAGAGGTAAAACTATAGGACATATGCATAAATCTTCATTACCTTGAATTAGGTAGGGGTTTCTTAAATATGATACCAAAAGTACAAGCAAAAAAGAAGAAAAATGAGCTCCATTAAAATTAAAAATCTTTGTGCTTCGAGACACCATCAAGAAAGTGAAAAAATAATTATAAAATTAAAGAAAATATTTGCAAATCATTTGTGAATTATCTAATAAAGGACTGTATCCAAAATACGTAAAGAACAACTCAACAATAAAAAGATAACCCAGTTTTTAAAATGCGCAAAGGAGTTAAATAGTCATTACTCTAAAGAAGATGTACAAATGGCCAGTAAGCACACGAAAAGATGTTCACTATTATTAGTCATTAGAGAAATGCAAATCAAAACCGTTGAGATGCTTCTTCACACCTACTAGGATGATTATAATAAAGATGGAAAATAACAAGTGTTGGTGAGGGTTGTGATGAAATTGGAATCCTTGTAAACTGTTAGTAAGAATGTAAAGTGGTGTAGCTGCTATGGAAAACAGTATGGTGTGTCCTAAAAAAATTAAAAATAGGATTACTGTATGATTCAGCAATTCTAATTCTGAATATATAACTGAAAGAATTGAAAGTGGAGACTTACAGAGATTATTTATATACCACTGTAGCAGCCTATTCACAATTGCCAAAAGAGGAAAGCAACCTAAGTGTTCACTGACAGATGAATGGATAAACAAAATGTGGTAAATACATACAATGGAATATTATTCAGCCTTTACAAAGGAAGGAAAAGCTGACAGACAACCTTGAGGACATTACGCTAAGTGAAATAAGTCACAAAAAGGCAGATACTGTATAATTCCACTTACATTAGGTAGCTAGGGTGGTCACAGTCTTAGAGACAGAAAGTAGACTGGTGGTTGGCAGGGGCTGGGAAGAATGGGAAGTTAGTACAGTTTCAGTTTTCTAAGATAAAAAAGTTCTGGAGATTGGTTGCCCAGTTTAAAATGTTTGCGAGGGGAAATTTTATGTGTATGTCACAATAATTTTAAAAGGAAGGGGAATAATTTTGTTATATGAATTACATCTCAACCTTTGAAAAATTATATGAGAAAAAAAGAATGAAACCTGTCTGGGAATCTCAAAAGGATTTGAAGCCCTTTATGGGCAAATTGAATTGACTTTTTTACATACTGATTTTATGTACGTATTCTACAATTCATTAATGAGGCCCTTCTACCTCTCCTCTTTCCTTTATTCTTTCTGAACATAAATTTGAAATAATCTCCTGGTCCTGTCTGATACTTATTTTAACATCTGGGACCCTACCAAGTGTCCACATCTGTTTCTTAGGATTTGGGTATTATCATAATAAATAAATATTTATCATGGCCTACTATGAAAAGCAGTGTGTTAGACCCGCGGTACAAATATATGTAAGCTTCTCTCAAGCCACTTACAATCTGATTAGAGAGACCAGGCAAATGTGTAACATGATTGATCACAATACAAAAGAGCATGTACCAAGAGTCACTTGAGTAGCATAGAAGTTCACAGAAACAAGAGATCAGAGTAGACTAAAGGTGGTTGGAGAGAGTCTTAGAAAAAAACAAGTGATTTTTAAACTGGAGTAAAAGAAGCAAATCCTATACGGGGTGGCCATAAAAAGTTCTAGTGCAGTTTTAAATCGCACACTATTTTGTACAATTTTATGGCCACCCTGTGTATCATCAGTGGTAAATTGGTTTTCTCCTTTGTGTAAGATACCCTGTAAAATGTAACATTTTATGTAGCAGTTATTATTTGATTAACCTGTGAAAATCCTTTTTTTCTCATATTTGTTTCCCTTGCTGATACCCCTGTGTGCTAGTAGGTAAAAAGCATTGTTTGTTAGTCTGTTCCTCCACATATGGATCAGTAATTAAGCAGTTAGGGAGGCAGAGTAACCTTGCATCATAATTTGGCCACTGAGCCTTGCAGCAACCTCTCTAGGTTTACACTGCTAAGCCTATATGTGGCAAAAAGGGGTAAGAAAGTAGCCACTGTCAAGTGTCTCTGGTTTAGGGTGAGTTTGACCTGCATTCTGGTGATTATTTTGATTATTTCTGGTTTCTATGCTGAATGAATTTACTACCCAGCAGAATCTCAAAGACCCTTAATTTTAAAAATGTACTGATTTTTTTATTTTAGTCTCCTGCAGGTTACATGTTGACCTCCTATCACTTGCAGTGATGATTCCTGAATTTTCATTAGGTACAACTCATTGTGGAAGCAATTGTTTACTATTGGAGCTAATTTTTATATAAATAAATAAGAGTTCTTTAAAAAGATTAGGCAGCCAGGCACAGTGGCTCATGCCTGTAATCCTAGTGCTTTGAGAAGCCGGGGTAGGTGGATTGCTTGAGCTCACCAGTTCAGACCAGCATGAGCAAAAGTGAGACCCCATTTCTACTAAAAATAGAAAAACTGAGGCAGAGAATCACTTGAGCCCAAGAATTGGAGGTTGCTGTGATCTATGTTTATGCCACGGCACTCTACCCAGGGTGACAGCTTGAGACTCTGTCTCTAAATAAATAAATAAATAAATAAATAAATAGATTAGGCAGAATAGTTTTAAAATTTTCTAAGTAGCACTGATGTATATCAGTTTTGGCTCAGCAGACTTTAACCCAGGGCTGTGCAGTGTTTTATTACCCTCAGCTACATAAGGACACATACTTACAGCACTGCTTTTGTAACAGATATTTTTATAACTCTGCAAAATGATTAGACTGACATAGAGCAATTCTCTAAATTCATAGGTATTAAAATATTCTGGCAGCTGTCTCCTTTTTGCCTTTAAGTTGAGACATCATGATGAGATAAGACTGCACCAGGTCTGATCAGTACATGAATGCACTTAGGCATGGTATTCTGCTGTTATTGACAAAGGTCTTTGTCACTGTAAATAGGAGAAATCTTGAGGGAGATGTTCTTATTATAGTAATTCCAGTTCAGTTCCAGTAATATTCTCATTTTTCAGAAATCTCTTTACTTCAAAACACATGCCATGCAATTAGATAAGAAGGAAGTTATGGTATAAAAATATCTTTGAATTATAACTAAAACAATTTAGGTTGCAGCCAAAAACATGTCTTTATCTGCGAGTTGAGGTATTGATTGGGGTTAAGAGAGCATTTAGGAGAACCTGAATGGAAGAACTGTACCAGTGGATTGGTATTAGAGTACAATGACATAGGACACAGATTCTTCTGTTCACAAAATAGGCTGCTAGCAACTCCTGGGCTTTTAGGTCAAAGTCCTCAAGGGTAGACTGAGAGTCTGAGAAGGTCTCATGTTAAGATTTCAGTAGCTCTCTGCCTCACTTTCTGTAAGTACTCCATACACACTTTGAAGTGTCTCAAATTCTTTTAACTATGAACAATTTGTAATTGAAAGATTGTTTCTTTGCTGAGAAATATGAGGCTTTAAATGGCAAGTGGAACCATTTTGGAAACTGTTAGACTGTATTTACTATGCTTGATCATATATGAACTGTATGTCCCACCGATTTTAGTGCTAGATATGTAAAAATAGAAATGCATACTTTTTTTTTTTTGTTTTTTTGAGACAGAGTCTCAAGCTATTGCCCTGGGTAGAGTGCCATGGCGTCACAGCTCACAGCAACCTCAAACTATTAGGCTTATGCGATTTTCTTGCCTCAGCCTCCCAAGTAGCTGGGACTACAGGTGCCTACCTCAAAGCCTGGCTATTTTTTGGTTGTAGTTGTCATTGTTGTTTGGTGGGCCTGGGCTGGATTCGAACCCCCCAGCTCTGGTGTATGTGGCTGGCACCCTAGCCACTGAGCTACAAGCGCCAAGCCAGAAATGCATACTTTTGTTTTCCAAAAGATATATGCAAAAATGTTCAGAGTACTACTATTCTTAATAGACCTGAACTAGGAGCAACCCCAAAATCCATTGACAGTCAAATGAATAAACAGTACAATTATTGGCTCGGCACCTATGGCTCAAGCGGCTAAGGCGCCAGCCACATACACCTGAGCTGGTGGGTTTGAATCCAGCCCGGGCCTGCCAAACAACAATGATGGCTGCAACCAAAAAATAGCCAGGTGTTGTGGCGGGCACCTGTAATCCCAGCTACTTGGGAGGTAGAGGCAGAAGAATCTCTTGAGCCCAGGAATTAGAGGTTGCTGTGAGCTGTGATGCCATCGCACTTTACCCAGGGCAACAGCTTGAGGCTCTGTCTCAAAATAAATAAATAAATAAATAAAAATAACATTTAAAAAAAAAGTACAATTATTGTCTGAGAATGAAATAACATATAGCCATGTTGCAACTTGAATGAGTCTTCTAAACATAACATTGAGTGAATGAAACCAGACACAAAAGGGCATCTGTTGTATGGTTTTGTTTATATAATGTTCAAAACCAAGCAAAGCTAATCTATGGTGATAAAAGTTAAAATAATGCTGTGTTGGGGTTTTAGTGATGGCTGGGAGGGGCCTGCGGTGGGAGGCTTCTGGAGTACTGGTAAGGTTTCTGTATATACGTGTATTTGTGGTTGTTACATGGGTATGTTGATTTTGTGATATTTCTCATATGTGCACTAGTGGTTTATACATTTCTTTCTATGTTATACTTTAAGACTTACCGTATATACTCGAGTATAAGCCGAGTTTTTTTGGCACAAAATTTGTGCCGGAAAAACCTCGGCTTATACTCGAGTATATACGGTAACTAAAGTTTTTTGTTTTTTTTTTAATCGTGGGTATGTGAAAAAAAAAGAAGCAAATTTATAATAAAATCTAATAGCTAGTCTATTGCTAAACTAAAATGATAGCTCTTATATCCTTTCTGGCTTGCTATGAGAAATTTATGAAAATAAGTATTGAGCATCAGTCATTTTCCAGCCAGTTAGCAAAAGAGGATATTTAAGATGAAGGGAACCAACCTACCAGATATTGTAGTATTTCTTGAGCAGGCATTATTTAATGAGGTAGGAATAATAGGAATTGTTTTCTGGAGTATTTTTGTTATGGGTGGCTGTGTATAACTTTATGTGCCTTAAAGGTTCATTTGGGATTTTTTTACAGTATTTATTTATTTATTTATTTATTTTTATTGTTGGGGATTCATTGAGGGTACAAGAAACCAGGTTATACTGATTGCATTTGTTAGGCAAAGACCCTCCTACAATCGTGTCTTGCCCCCAAAAGCTGTGGCACACACCAAGGTCCCACCCCCACCCTCCCTCCTTAAAGGTTCATTTTTAACATAAACACCCTTAGTATTAAAATTTTTCTTCCTGGAGAGTCATTTAATGAAGTATCATTGGAACAAATAAAGGGTGGTGATGAATGTGATTCAGTAGATGGCAGTATTCCCTTTAAATTTTTTAGTTAAAATGTAGGTACATAGGGGTGATTCTTAGCAATTATTTTTGGTGGGAGTGAATATAAGTCACATAATGAGACACATATACCAGAAAGAACTTTTTTTTTCTGTCCATGCAGGGGTCCTCAAACTGCAGCCCACAGGCCACATGAGGCGGTGTGATTGTATTTGTTCCCATTTTGTTTTTTTACTTCAAAATAAGATATGTGCAGTGTGCATAGGAATTTTTTCATAGTTTTTTGTTTTTTTTTAAGCTATAGTCCAGCACTCCAACAGTCTGAGGGACAGTGAATTGGCCCCCTGTTTAAAAAGTTTGAGGACCCCTGGTTGTTATTATTATTATTATTATTATTATTATTATTATTTTTGAGATAGGGTCTCACTGTGTTGCCCTCAGTAGAGTGCTGTAGCGTTACAGCTCACAGCAACCTCAAACTATTGGGCTTTTAAGTGATTCTCTTGCCTCAGCCTCCTGTGTAGTTGGGACTACAGGCACCCGCCACGGTGCCCAGCTGATTTTTGTTGCAGTTGTCATTGTTGTTTAGCTGGCCTGGGCTGGGTTCGAACCCTCCAGCCTCCGTGTATGTGGCTGGCGTTGTAACCACTGTGCTATGAGCGCCGAGCCTGTATTATTATTTTAAATGAAACAACAAGATTAAAAGGGTACAAATCTAGAGGATTTATTTTTCCACATAAAGTCCTAGAATGGTAGTCTGCAAGAGAAAGTTTATTTAATGTAGTATTGCTTTAAGGGAGTATTAATGGATAGACTACCCAGGAAGAATCTGGGCAGGTTTTTTTTTTCCCCCCTCTGTCTTATATTTAGGAATATGTATATATCGAGCTTGAGATAATAACTAATTGCTTTGGACAGTGAGATCAGTGAAATTTATTGATGAGGAGGTTAGGATGCAATGGAGAAGAAGTTAAAAGAAAAAATTAAAGTGATTGACCAGTCTGTTTTTGCTGATTGTTTTAATATAAATCAAATGGTATTTGAATAGACTCTCATTTTTAATATTGAATTTTTCTTAATATGGTAGTGCTTGATGAAAGCACTAGGATTTAAGAAATGTGTGGATAATTGTAAAAAATTTCACATGGATTAGAGTAATATGCCATAGATGTCAACAGTTACCAGCCAATCAAAGGACAAAACATGTAGAATGGGAGATCAGTTGGAGTCAGAAGAACTACATTCAGGTCTTGATTTTGTTCCATAGTAGCTAAAGACCTTGGATAAATCACTCAACCTGCTTCAGTTTTCCATTTCTCTGTGAAATATTGGTGATAAATAACCACTGTGCCTTCCTCGTAGTTTGTTGAGTATGTCAAATGGATACATTGCTTTTAAGTGTGTTGTCTTAATGGTAATAGACTCTACATTGATAATCACTGCTTCAACAGCCATCGTTATGAGGGTACTAACTAATGGGTACTGCACTCTAGGTACATAATCTCTAAAGCATCACAACTACCATGTAAGTTGGACCATTGACCCCAGTTTATAGTTGGCAAAGGTCTGGACAAGCCCAAGAGCTGTGAATCAAATCCAAGCTATCTAACTCCACAGTCATTGCTTTAGTATATTATGCTATGCCTACTATGATGTACTTGAGTTTTAACTTTTGTATACTAGTATTTTATAAGCTAGAGCCATATATAGTATTTTTATGCATCAGACACTTAAAGACATTGGGCCTTAAAGGAAAAATTTATTGTTTCACTTTGGAGTTAACAGAATCCTAATGTATGCTGTTACTAATTTGGGAGTTGGGAGGAGTTAATGCTCCTGACCCAAGCCTATGTTTGTCTTTAGCTAGAGCACATGCAAATCATTTCTTGAAGATTCAAGCAAGGAGAAGAACACGGTAACAACAAAATTTGAAGAATGTTAATGCCTGCTTTGAGAATACATTATGATTTTATTATCAGACACCCCTCCCAATTATATTTTAAAATTAGGATTATTTTGTTTATCTAAATTGTGAGTGTGTGAGATGTGTGTTTGCTTTGGGGGGGGGGGTTCTTATTTCTTGTAATTTATAAATAGTCATTGACATCTTGCATGATGGTAATATCTTCTGGTGAATACACTTAAAGCTAATAACTAAATATATTTTGCTCTTTGTGTTTAATAAAAATACACATATGTGAAAATTTTCATTTATATATGTTTATCTTTTAATATTCCAAAAATATTGGTTTTAATGGAAAATGATTTTTTGAAGTATATCTTCTCTTGTAAAAATGCAAAAATTACCGATTTGTGTTTTAGTCACCTTCTGATTTAGTTTGTAAGTTGACACTAATCATTTTTAAATAAATTTTTTATTTTAGAATAGTTTCAGATTTACAGAAAAGTTGTATTATATTGTGTTATTCACCAAGTTTCCCCTATTATTATTAGTGTGGTACATTTTCTCAAGTAATAAACCAGTCGAGTCTATACTTTATTCAGATTTCCTTAGCATTTCCCTAAAGTCTTTTTTGTTTATTTATAAGTCCTATACAGTATGCTTACTACATTTATTGGTCCTATCTGCTTATGCTCTCTATGCCTGGCAGTTTCAGCCTTATGGTGTTTTTGATGACCTTGACAGTTTTAAGGAATACTGGTCATATATATTACAGAATGTTCCTCAGTTAAGATTTGTCTGATGTATTTGTCATGATTATGGTTTGTCTTTCACTGGTTAGGCTGTGTGGGGAGGTAGCTCTTAATCACAATGAACTCTATGAGAAAGGCAAATTAGGATTTGAAAATATCAGCTGTAAATAACCAAAGATAAGAATTGAGTACATTCCTTGTTGGAACTGAAATATTAGCTACATTCTTTACATTTTTTATATTTTATCATTTTTCAGAAGAAGTCATTTCTTATTCGGGCTATAAGCAAGAGACTGGGCTATATTATCTGCTCATAGCCCTAAAACTTTCTTTTCTAATTGCACCTATTGGGACAGTTAGGATGGGTTTTAATGTTACTCCTAAGAGTTTTATTTAATCTGTATTGGCCTTTTAATTAGTAGTGGGCAATTTTGTGTGAATTGTTAATTGATTAGAATTGTGGAAATTATTATACACAAAGCTGTTTTATCTCTGCAGCTTAGAACAGTGTAAGATTTTAACAGGGTCTGGTTTAGTTACTATTCTAAGATGAATGTTTGAAAAGTATTATTGTAGTGGCTTTGGTTTGTATTCCAGCGTGGTGTTGGTTTTAACTCTGCTAAGAATTATTGTCTTTTAACTCACTGAGATCCTCAATTCTACTCCATTAAGGGCCACTTTTCTGCCAATCAAAAAACAGCATCCCTGAGATTGATTTTTGTTACAATGGATGGTAATGGCTGCCTAGTGACAACATTTCAAACTCTTTTATGTAAACAGAAAGCAATCAGATAAGTACTAATCCAAGGATTATGTGGACCCAAATCCTGTGGTCAGAAGAATCTCCGCAGTGTATGTCCCTGGCTCTTTGCCTTCTAGCACCAAGCAGCCCTTCCTGGAAAGCTTGTTTGCTGTTTGTGCTGCCTGTTAGATTTCAGTATGTTAAAACCAAAACACTCCTGCAGCTCCTGAATAAAATTCAAAAAGACACTTACATTTCCATAAATAAATTAGGAATGCAGTGGTTTCTTCGGGCTAATCAGGGCAGGCTGATAAACCTTGCTAGCTGTTTAATAAATGAATTGTGACTGATTACCTATTAATATGGACGCCTCAGGAATTCACCCTGGGGGAAGCAAAGCAGTGAAATAGAGAGGGGCATGGCCCCTTGGGAAATCAGGGCTTCATGTTTGCAGCTTAAATATCTCTGTGAAGTATCAATAAGGAGGTAATTGAATTTTGAACACAAACATGAGCGCTGGATGGATGAAAGGGGGTGGGGGGAATCTGGTCGTCTCTTCTTTGCCCCTTCATTCTCCCCTCCCCTTTTCCTTAGAGACCACTCGAGTAAAGATAGATGCTAAATCCATTAAATAAAGATTAGATTGTGCCGTGGTAGAAAATGGCAGCTTAGCTAGATCCCTAGGCAAATCGGAGCCTTTTGCAATACAGAAAATTAAAATATACATTTTTAACAAGTGTGCTACATGTACCTTCCTAGCAGTAATACCAAACTAGCTTGTGGGCTTTGCTCCTTCTTTGGATTGGCTTTTGTTTGGGCAGATCACTTTCTCTTGTATTAATGCCAATCTCTTCTGTATTCCTGGAGCAGAAGGGACTGGGTTTATTTATTTATTTTTAAAGCTTCTGTTGGGGCCTTTCCTGCAGCATCCTGCTTGCTTGTAATCAGAGGAGTGGGAAGGAGATTAGTGTCCCATGAATTGACGGTAGATAAATGTTCCCTCCCCTTAACTGGTGAGTCCAGAAGAGCCCAATCACTTGTATTTCAGGGATGATTGGAGACTATGGTCCAGCAAGGAAAGGGCTTACAGATGGAAATAAACATTGATGTTTTAAATGCAATTTTACTTGGCTTTATTTCCTCTAGATAAGATTATTGATTGGCTTTGTCCTCCTATTTTAAGCCAGATAAAGTCATATTAATGAAGGAAAAAAACAATTAATTGGCAATATTTGGTTATAGATCCTAATACCCTCCCTTTTTAGCAATAACAAAAACAACCATCAAGTCGTAAATACCTCTATTATATTTTGGTGACTACTCAGTATTGGCTTTTTGGACTGTTTTATATATGTCAATCTGCAGTTCTAATAACCTGTTCCTAAGGCTTTAGTTGGTTGGTCTATCAACAAGTATTAATTGACCATCTGGTAGGGTGTAGTGTTGTTACTTACCATGGTTAGTGGTGAAAAAAGCTTGTCTTCTGCTATATAAATATTTCTTTTTTCTATTTATTTTTTGTGTGGTTTTGTTTGCTTTTATTATTTTTAATCAACACATAAGAATTGTATATATTTATGGGTACTGGGTGATATTTCAATACATGTATACAAGTGTAATGATCAAATCAGGGTCATTAGCGCACTCATCACCTCCGTCAGTTACCCTTTTTGTGTGCGTGTTGATAACATTGAAAATCCACTCTTCTAGCTGTTTGAAAATAAACAATTAATTATGGTTAATTATAGTCACCCTATAGTGCTATGGAGAACACTAGAAGTACTCTTTGAGATCAATATTTTTAGTTTGAACGTATCAGTGAGGACATGCAGTATTTATCTTTATGTGCCTGGCTTACTTCACTTAACATAATGACCTCAGCCTTGGGCTCATACATATTTCTGTGAATGGCAGGATTTCATTCTTTTTATGGCTGAATAGTATTCCAGTGTGTACATATGACCCTATTCTCTTTATCCATTCATCTGTTGAGAGAAATTAGGTTGATTACATATTGTAGCTCTATAAAGATACTTCTTTAAGTACAAAGAAAATGATATCATACTCCTGCTTATAGAACTTCTTTATCTCCTTGAGTCCAACAAAATACAATTCATGTTCTTCAGGCCTTCACAAAAGTGCCTTCCTAACATTGACCTATCCTTTTTCTCCAGTTTCATCTGGAAAACTACTTCGCCTTTGGCTATTTCAAATCTTATCCCTTTCCAAATATTATAGTATCTGCCTGTTCTGCTAGGCAGAGTTAAATTCTTCTCATCATCCAGTGTCAGATCTACACCTGAGGCTCTGAGGATTGCCTGTGGAAGAGAAATTGTAGAATTTTTTCATCTCAGTAATTAAGGACTTTGTGCATCATTTGCCAAATGGTGTTGTAAATGTTCCTAATTCTTTGTTTCAACTTCATGGGTATATTAATGATCAAAAAAATGTTTTCAGTAATGAAGAAAATGTGGGGATTTTTGCAGCAATGAAGGAGATGTTTCTTATTAAGACAGTTAAGGTGGGCCACCCAGTAGTGCATGCCCATAGTCCCAGCTGTTTGGTGGGGGGAGGGCTGAGGCAGGAGGATTGCTGAAGCCCAGGAGTTTGAGGTTGCTGTGAGCTATGATGATGCTACTACACTCTACTCTGGGCAACAGAGCAAGACTGTCTCACACACACACACACACACACACACACACACACACAGAGAGAAGACAGTTAAGGTGTTTGTTTACACTTCCTATCATTCATTACTGCCCTCTTAAGTTATTTATCTCTAGAGATCAGAAATCGAATATATTTAACTTTATTGCCATAGTTTGCATTTGGCCCTTAATAATTTTGAATGCTGCTTCTCAAACCCAAATAGCACAAAATTTTAGAATTTTCTAGACCTTCTCATGTTCCAAATTACATTGATATTAAATCCAGATGATTACAGTTTTCCTCCCAGGTCTCTCTAATCTCTGTTTCTAGACATATTGTGGGTTAGATCTTCTTTCAACCTTACCAACTACATAGGACTGCTGGAGCCATAGGAAGCAAGCATTTAAAGGCTCTGTATTCCTACTAGTTGGATCTGTTGTAAGTTACATGTTTTAAATCTTATTTAACATTAATGGATTAAGGCAAGTAAAATGTATTTTCTTGGGCAGCATCTGTAGCTCAGTGGGTAGAGCACTGACTACATACACAGGAGGTGGCGGGTTTGAACCCAGCCTGGGCCTGCCAGACAACAATGACAACTACAATACCAAAATAGCCAGGCATTGTGGCAGGCGCCTGTAGTCCCGGCTATTTGGGAGGCTGAGGCAAGAGAATTGCTTAAGCCCAAGAGTTTGACGTTGCTGTGAGCTGTGACACCACAGTAGTCTACCAAGGGCAACATAATGAGACTGTGTCTCAAAAAAAAAAAAGTATTTTCTTGTTTGGGTTAATAATTTTTAGTATAAATTGTATCTTTTCATTTAATTATAAGAAAGACTTAATAACAGAAATTCTTAAATTAAAAAAGTCTGACCCAAATTATTCCTAAAATTTTTAAATAACTTAAAGACTATCATTGACCTTACTGCTTTAAGAGACTCCTAGTTTTCTGGTGATTTTGGCATAGACTTTATTCAGCAAAGTATCTCTTGCCTGCCTTTTTATATACAAATATTGTACCATTAGAGTATCTGCAGTATAATGTCACTACTTAAACTATTACTGATTTAAGTTTCTATATGTGAATGGGTAATGCTCAGGTGTGTGGCTTGTTTAGGGAGATTCCATGGCCATAGCTCTTAACTAGAATCTCACAGTCTCCCAAAATTATAAACAAAATTCTATGTGTATGGATGTATGTGTACATTTTTCTGCAGAGAGTAACTTTATCAAATTTTTAAAAAGATCTCTGTTATGGGTTGAATTTTGTCTCCCCAAAAAAGATAGGTTGGAGTTTTAACTCCCAGTATCTCAGAATGTGACATTATTTAGAGATATGGTCTTTACTGAAGTAGTCAGGTTAAGATGAGGTCATTGGTGTGGGCCCTAATCCAGTATGACAGGAGTCGTTATATTAATGGGAAACTTGGACACACAGATAGGCATAGAGGGAAAACAGTGTGAAGAGACTGAGGATGAAGATGCCATCTCCCAGCCAAGGAGAGAGTCCTAGAACCGATCCTTCCCTCAGCCCTCAGAAGGACCAACCCATTCTGGCATTCACTCAAGCTGCTGTCTGATGTAGCTGCTATAGGATGTAGCAGTACTGTATTAATACAGTATTAATTTTGTTTAAATTTATAGACCAAAGTACCCTTCTCTCTATAGTTTATAATCTCTAAAAACTAAACCTTTAATTCTTCTCTACCAACTTTATGCATATGGAGATTTTGAGATTACTAGGTAAAAATTACTTTTTATATTATTCATGGTAAAAGGAAAGAATTTGTTTTTTGAAAAAAGTATATCTTTTTCACTTGTCTATACTTTAGGCCATCCTGGTTTTCAGAAATCCCTTCGAGTTTATGTCTACTAAGTATTAATTAACTTACTCTCCACTTTCTCAAGCACAAATGGAAATACTGGATTATAAGCAATCTAATACTCTGGATATTCTACCAGACACTTAACTCACTGTGATTTAAGGCAGTTTCTAATCACTCCTTGTGGTCTTGAGGCCAGTTTTCAATTCATGAGACTTGTATATCCAGCCTAGTTTTAATTAATTTTGCAAGAAAGATGCCAGAAGAAACAGTATTAAATGCTTTCTTATAATCAGGTATTTCATCTATTGGGTTCTTATCAGCCACTAATCTTATAATTTTATCACAACAAAATGCAAAAGTTTCTCTGACATAGTTTGTTCTTTATTCCCTTTCTTTAGTGCTTAGTACTCATGGTTTGGGTGATCTATCTTTATGTTGTCTTATTTAGAATTTATTAGAGAATTTCCTTAAATTCATAACAGTAATTGCTAGAACTCGTTTTTTAACATTTGGATTTGGGTTAAGCTTTAATTGGTTTAAGTGTGTGTGTGTGTGTGTGTGTGTGTGTGTGTGTGTTTGTTTTTTTGGTCTTTTGATTTTGTCAGCCTGTGTCCAGTTGGGAGTAATTTGAATAGGAAGAATTTAAAATAAAGAATTATTAAATAGGGGAAAGGTGGTTAACTACTAAAATGCTAAAAGGAGACTGAAAGGTATACAGAGGTAGCAACTGCAGAAAGCTGATAACCCCTAGGGCTGAAGGAGAATGAACCAAAAAGGGACTTAGAAATTTAGAGAAGGTCCCCACAAGGCTGAGATTCAGAACGCTGAAGAGAAGACACATGGCCACAGGAACTAGCTGCCCACTGCCAGAAGGTACTCTGTTTCTGTACTGCTGGGGTAGCCTACCCCATGGCAGTAAAGAATCTTTGCCAGAGGGAGCCCCACCCATGAATTGTGAAGACCACCATTGCCAAAGTGAACATTGCTGGGACCCCTGCATGCTAGCCTGCTTGTCACTGTACAGAAATACCACAGTTCTTTCTTCCTGCTTCAGCTTTGCAGTCCTCCTCCAGTGCCCTTTATTGGCAAAGCTTAACATTAAGCCAGGTGGTAGAGGAGAAATGCAGCCTGCCGAGTCCAGCTCCAGTCTCACAAAGCAGGGCAAAGGAGGACAAGTGAGGAGCTGAGAGACAATTAAGTGAATAATTAGCACATTGAGTAATAGCTCTGTGTAAATTTAAATCTTACAAATGAAATAACTTCATTTTTGGTTTTTAATAGATGTTTATTTCTCTCAAAGCAACTTCTGTGCTCGGCTGGGTAGTTCTCACCACCTAAACGAAGCTACCTGGGCCACAAGATTAACTGTATACATGTCTCCAAAATTCTGTGGGTTGCTGTTCTCAAATGGAGTTGATAAGTATTAAATAGGTTTTAACAAACTTGCAAAATTAAAAAAAAAAATCTGATAGTAATTGGAAGATAAAACACGAATATGAAGAAATAATTGTTCTCCCCCTCTCTCAGCCTCAGTGAATTTCCCTAATTTCCTTTGTGACTAATTCTCTATTATTATTGAACTGTTACTTTTCTCTCAACTTTTTTGGCCACATTAAGCTTCCCTGTTCTAGTCTTTTTTGTACCTTTCTTAAAAACCTCTTAATTGTTCTTTGGTTGTTATTTATGCTCCTCTTTTCAACTAAATTGTAAGGCACTTGTCAGTGACCAGGCTTTGTTTCCTTGTGTATTATAGACCAGTACTGTTCAAGTGTCTGTTGAATAGATGGAATCATTTTATGTTTACAGACATGGAATCATTTTATGTTGACATACATGGAAACATCACCTAAGGCAGACAGAGAACAGGTAGATACATACTTACACTTTTTTTCTCCATTACTACTTTTCCAGAAACACAACAGTCTGCTAGTTGTCCCTTGCTCTCTAGAAAGAGTATAACTAACATTAAGAACGTAAAGACAAATCCAGGATAGGAGTGTGTGTATGTGGGGAGGTGACAAAAGTTCCAATCATGGAGAAAGGCTGAAAGTATCTGAAGTGAAAAATACATGTGGAGAGAGGGTATGCTGCTAAAATAAATTTTTAAGAAAAAAATAAATCCTACAGGAGGACAATAGCTACAGAATTTCAGAAGCTGAAAAGTTATGAACTTGGCAGACCTTCGAAAAACACTACTAGAGTGAGGAAATCCAAGAATCAAGCCTGTTCACAATACTGTTGGTACCAGGTGGAAGAGGAAGATGGTTTAAATAAGAAGGATTTTGTCAGTGCAATGGCTCCTATCTGTAATCCTAACATTCTGGGAGGCTGAGGTGAGTGGATTGCTGGAACTCAGGAGTTCAAGACCAGCCTAAGTAAGAGCAAAACCATGTCGCTTCTAAAAATGGAAAAACTAGCCAGGAGTGGTGGCCGGCACCTGTTGTCCTAGCTACTTGGGGACTGAGGCAGGAGCATCACTTGAGCCCAAGAGTTTGATGTGCTGTGAGCTATAATGACACCACAGCACTCTACCCAGAGTGACAAAGTGAGATATTGTCTTTAAAAAAAATTAAATAAGAAGGATTAAAATATGTTTTATAGGGAGTTGGATACCTACGTCACCTGTTTTATCCTACTCCACAAAAAACCAGAGCTTTAGTCTCTGACAGGGTAATATAAAGTGATTCCTCAACTGGTGGATATCAGACCAGTTGAAGATGAGTTCTGAAATTGTAGAATCAGACACATTGTGTTGAGACTACTACTCCCTTGACAGCCAGGCCTTCTTCCTCCAGTTGGGAGATTGGGAGAGTCTCTGGGGAATCTGACCAGCTCAAGAAGACTAAATACTGACATTGAAAGTTCCACAACTAGGCCAGGCAAAGTGGCTTAACCTATAGTCCTAGCACTCTGGGAGGCCAAGTTGGGAGGATCACTTGAAGTCAACAGTTTGAAACCAGCCAGGTTTCAACAGTGAAACCTGTCTCTACTAAAAATAGAAAACCTAGCTGAGCACTGCGGTGCAGGCCTATAGTACAGCTATTTGGGAGGCTAAAGCAGGAGGATCACTTGAACTCAGGAGCGTGAAGTTGCTGTGAGCTAAGCTGAGGTCATGGTACTGTAGCCTGGGTAACAGAGTAAGAACTCTATCTTTAAAAAAAAAAAAAAAAGAAAGAAAGAAAGAAAAGAAGAAGAAAGTTAATAAGTGAAATATGTTTGTATTTTACATCCTCATTTATAAGTGAAATGTTTGTAATTTCCCTTTTATAATAATATATTTTCTCCAATTTTAATATCAGGTGTATCCAGATTAAGTAGAATGACTTTGAAGTATTTCTTCTTTTTCTATTGTCTATAAGATTTGGCATGATTCGTTTTTTTTGAAATTATCTTTTACTTTTATTTATAAATATTAGTTGTCTATTTTTTGAGACTTTGGTAGAAAAAAAAAAGAAGAATTTAACTAATGACTCCATACTGAACCTCATAGTCAAGGCATTCTATAATAGACATACTCTTATTTGATAATGTGAATGTTACTTTCTTTGCATTATTATTATTTTTAATATTTTGATGGAGCAATCGTCTGATTTCTTTTTTGAATGTATTTATCTTTGTTGGTTCTTTGAGGTTTTTATTTCTAATTCTTATCTTAAACATTGTTATTGTTATTAAATTTTAAGCCTTTTTAATTTTGTGAAGGCAAAAAGTAGAAACCTAATAAACACATGTATATGTGAAAAAAAGGGGGGGGAGTTCTACAACTAAATGGCCTGGTCATAGTGCAGTGAAGCTCCCAGTTAACAAGCCCAGCTCCTATACTCAAAATTTTCAAGGAGCCTTTTAGTCCTCTCTTCTTACATAGGGAAAAAACAATTAAAGATTTCCATTGTTTATGGGTGGCGCCTGTGGCTCAAGGAGTAGGGTGCCGGCCCCATATACTGGATGTGGCAGTTTCAAACCTGGCCCCTGTCAAAAACTGCAAAAAAAAAAAAAAAAAGGCAATGCATGGGAAAAAAACCAACTTACAGAAGACAGACTGTGCCTTCGGGAAGATAAAATTAATAAATTGCACGATACATTTACATATCTTTTTTTTAAGCGTTGGGAAATCATTGAGGGTACAAAGAACCTGGTTACACTGCTTGTAATTTTTTAGATAAAGTCCCTGTTATAATTGTGTCCCCGCCCCCAAGAGGTATATCACACACTGACATACCCCACAACCCCCTTTATCCTTCCCTCCCTCCACTCCCCCATGCCCCCAGCCCCCACCATGTACTAGCCTGAATTGTCTACATATCAAAATTGAGTGCATTGGATTCTTGCTTCTCCATTCTTGTGATGCTTTACTAAAAAGAATGTGTTTCAACTCTATCCAGGTTAATATAAAAGATGTAAAGTCACCATGTTTTTTAGTGGCTGACTAGTATTCCAGCCACTAGTATTTCATACCACAGCTTGTTAATCCTTTCCTAGATTGGTGGGCATTTAGGTTGTTTCCACAATTTGGCAATTGTAAATTGAGCTGCAATAAACAGTTTAGTGCAAATGTCCTTATGATAAAAGTGATTTTTTTTATTCTTCAGGATAGATGTCCAATATGGAATTGCAGAATCAAATGGGAGATCTACTTTGAGTTCTCCATACTTCCTTCCAAAAAGGTTGTATTAGTTTGCAGTCTCATCAGCAGTGTAAAAGTGTTCCCTTCTCTCCAAATCCACTCCAGCGTCTGCAGATTGGAGACTTTGTGATGTGGGCCATTCTCACTGGGGTTAGGTGATATCTCAGGGTGGTTTTGATTTGCATTTCTCTGATAATTAATGACAATGAGCATTTTTTCATGTTTGTGAGCCATTCATCCATCTTCTTTAGAGAAGATTCTATTCATCTCATTTGCCCATTGATATAAGATGTTGGCTCTTTTTTTGTTGCTTAATTTGAGTTCTCTGTAGATTCTAGTTATCAAGCTTTTGTCCGATTGATAATATGCAAATATCTTTTCCCATTCGGCCAGTTGTCTCTTTGCTTTGGTTGTTGACTCCTTATCTGTATAGAAGCTATTCAGTTTAATTAAGTCCCATTTGTTTATTTTTGTTGTTGCAATTGCCACTGAAGTCTTCTTCATAAAGTCTTTCCCCAGGCCAATACTTTCAAGTGTTTCTCCACACTTACTTCGAGGATTTTTATTGTTCCATGCCTTAGATTTAGATCTTTTATCTATCTGTAACCAATTTTAGTGAGTGGAGAAAGGTGCAGGTCCAGTTTCAGTCTTTTATATGTGGTTATCTAGTTCTCCCAGTACCATTTATTGAATAGGAATTCTTTCCCCCAGTGTATATTCTTGTGTGGTTTACCAAAGATCAGGTGGCAGTAAGATATTTGTTTCATCCCATAGTTTTATTTTCAGTTCCACATGTCTATGTCTCTATTTTTGTGCAGTACCATGCTGTTTTGATCACTATGGCCTTGTAATATAGCCTAAAGTCTGGTGGTAGGCTGATACCCCCAGCTTTGTTTTTATTACTAAGAATTTCTTAGGTACATGGGTTTTTTTCTGGTTCCATATAAAACGAAGAATTATGTTTTTCAAATCTTAAAATATGATGTTGGTTTTTTAATGAGGATTGCATTGAATCTATAGATTCCTTTGGGAAGTATGGACATTTTAACAATGTTGATTCTTCTCAGCCATGAGCATGGTATGTTCTTCCATGTGTTAATATCTTCTGCTATTTCTTTTCTTAGTGTTTCATAATTTTCTTTATAGAGATCTTTCTCCTCTTTTGTTAGGTATATTCCTAGGTATTTCATTTTCTTTGAAGGTGTTGTGAAGGGAATTGTGTCTTTGATTAGTTTCTCCTCTTGGCTATTATTGGCATATACAAAGGCTACTGATTTGTGGACATTGATTTTATATCCTGTGACATTACTATATATTTTTTAATCATTTCCAGAAGTCTTGGGGTTGAGTCCTTAGGATTCTCTAAGTATTTTTTTTTTCTTGTATCAATTTTTTTTATTAAATCATAGCTGTATACATTAATGCAATCATGGGGTACCATTCGCTGGTTTTATGTACAATTGGAAATACTTTCATCACACTGGTTAACATAGCCTTTCTGGCTTTTTCTTAGTTATTGTGTTAAAACATTTGTATTCTACATTTAGTAAGTTCCACATGTACCCTTATAAGATGCACCATAGGTGTGGTCCCACCAATTACCCTCTTCTTGTGTCAAATTAAGCAATTTTTATCCTTTAAGGAATTTGTCACTAGCATAATACATAGAAAGTACAAAGTAAGCACTCAATAAATGAAAGCTACAGATAGTCTTAACTCATGAGATGATAACAATAGATTACTATTATTTCACTCAGCATCCTCTTCCCATCCAGGTTTGATCAAGTGTTGATTTCAGAAATGAATTTTACGCCAGGCATGGTGGCTCACCCCTGTAATCTTAGATTGCTTGAGCTCAGGAGTTCAAGACCAGCCTGAGCAAGAGCAATACCCCGTTTCTACTAAAAACAGAAAAACAGGGCAGTGCCTATGGCTCAAAGGAGTAGGGTGCCGGCCCCGTATGCTGGAAGTGGTGGGTTCAAACCCGGCCCCGGCCAAAAAAGAAAACAACAACTGCAAAACAAACAAACAAATAAATAAATAAATAAAATAAAAACAGAAAAACAAGGCTGGGCATGGTGGCTCATGCCAGTAATCCTAGCACTCTGGGAGGCCAAAGCGTAGGGATTGCCTGAGCGCACAAATTCGAGACCAGCCTGAGTCACAGCGAGACCTCATCTCTAAAAAAATAGCCAGGCATTGTGACAGGCACCTATACTCTCCACTACTTGGGAGGCTGAGGCAAGAGAATGCTTAAGCTCAAGAGTATGAGGTTGCTGTGAGCTGTGACGCCATAGCACTCTACCCAGGGTGACAAAGTAAGACTGTCTCAAAAAAAAAAAAAAAAAAAAAAATAGAAAAACAGAGGCAAGGGGCGGTGCCTATGGCTCAGTGGGTAGGGTACAGGCTTCATATACAGAGGATCATGGGTTTGAACCTGGCGCCAGCCAAACTGCAACAAAAAAATAGCCGAGTCCCAGCTACTCGAGAGGCTGAGGCAAAAAAATTGCTTAATCCCAGGAGTTGGAGGTTGCTGGGAGCTGTGATGCCATGACACTCTACCAAGGGTGACAAAGTGAGACTCTGTCTCTAAGAAGAAAAAGAAAAACATGGCTAGGCACCTGTGGCTCAAGTGGCTAAGGCGCCAGCCACTCCGGGCCCACCAAAAACAATGACAGCTGCAACCAAAAAATAGCCAGGCGTTGTGGTGGGTGCCTGTAATCCCAGCTACCTGGGGAGGCTAAGGCAGGAGAATCGCTTGACACCAAGAGTTGGAGGTTTCGTTGAACTGTGATGCCACGGCACTCTACCCAGGGTGACAACTTGAGGCTCTGTCTCAAAAATAAAGAAAGGAGGGAGGGAGGGAGGGAGGGAGGGAGGGAGGGAGGGAGGAAGGGAGGAAGGAAGGGAGGAAGGAAGGAAGGAAGGAAGGAAGGAAGGAAGGAAGGAAGGAAGGAAGGAAGGAAGGAAAACAGAGGCAAGAGGATTGCTTGAGCCCAGGAGTCTGAGGTTGCTGTGAGCTATGATTATGCCACGGCACTCTATCCAGGGCCACAAAGTGAGTCTCTGTCTCAAAAAAATGATGGCTCTCATATGCATCCTTATCTGCTGAAAACTACTCTTGGAAGCCTGCATATTATGTCTTTTTTCTTCATTTTTCAGCCACGTGCTTTTTTTTTTTTTTTTTTTTTTTTGAGACAGAGTCTCACCATGTCACCCTCAGTAGAGTACCATGGTGTCACAGCTCACAGCAATCTCAAACTCCTAGGCCCAAGTGATTCTCTTGCCTCAGCCTCCCAAGTAACTGGGACTACAAGGCACCCATCACAACGCCCAGCTATTTTTTTGTTGTAGTTGTAGTTGTTTTAGCAGGCCTGGGCCAGGTTCAAACCTGCCTGCCTCAGTGTATGTGGCTGGTGCCCTAACCCCCTGAGCCACAGGTGCCAAGCCCAGCCATGTGCAGGATTCTCTAAGTATAAGATCATATCGTAGGCAAAGAAGGAGAACTTAACTTCCTATGCTCCCGTTTGGATGCCCTTTATTACCTTCTCTTGCCTGATTGTCTCAGCTAGAACTTCCAGCACTATGTTGAATAGTAGTGGTGATAGAGGACAACATTCTCTACTTCCAGTTCTGAGTGGAAAAGCTTTCAATTTTACTCCATTCAGTATAATATTAGTTGTAGGTTTGTTATACATGGCTTTGATCAGTTTAAGAAATGTGCCCCTTATGCCTGTATTCTTCAGCATTCTAATTAGAAAAGGATGTTCAATTTTATCAAATGCTTTTCTGCATCTATTGAGAGGATCATATGGTCTTTGTTTTTGCTTCTGTTAATATGGTGAATTATGTTTAGGGACTTGTGTGTGTTAAACCAGCCTTGCATCCCTGAGATGAAAGCTACTTGATTGTGATATATGACTTTTTAAATGAGAAACTATAATCTATTGGGTAGGATCTTATTGAGAATTTTTGCATCTATATTCATAGTGAAATCAATATAAAATTCTCCTTTTTAGTTGAGTCTTTTCCTGGTTTTGTTATCAGGATGATGTTAATAGTTTCTGTAGTATGAGCTCTTCTTTGAACATTTGATAGAATTCTGGCATGCCCATCTGGACCATTTTGGAATAGTTTCTGTACTGTAAGCTCTTCTTTGAATGTTTGATAGAATTCTGGTGTGCCCATCTGGACCATTTTGGGGGGCAGGGTATTTTTTTTGTTGGGAGATTTTTTATTTATTTATTTTTTTTTAATCTCGGTGCTTGAAATTGGTCTGTTCAGGAAATCTATCTTCTTGATTAAGTCTACAGAGAGGGTGTGATTCCAAGTGTTGATCCATTTCCTCCCCATTGTCAAATTTCTGGGTGTAGAGTTTCTTTTAGTATTCAGAGATAATCTCTTGTATCTCTGTGGCATATGTTGTTATTTCCCCTTTACATTTCTGGTTGAGGCTACTAGAGATTTTACTTTTTTGTTTCTAGTTAGTCTGGCTAAAGGTTTGTATATTTTATTTTATTTTTTAAAAAAACCAACTTTTTGTTTCATTAATTTTCTGAATGATTTTTTTGTTTTCAATTTCGTTAATCTCTGATTTAATTTTGGTTATTTCTTTTCTTCTGCTGGGTTTAGGGTTAGATTGTTCTTCCTTTTCAAATTCCATAAGTTGGTTTGTGAGTATGTTGATACACTCACTTTCTTTTTTCAAATATAGGTGTCTAGTGAAATAAATTTTCCTCTGAGGACTGCTTTTGCCGCATCCCACAGGTTTTGCTAACTTGTGTCTTCATTGTTGTTATATTTGAGGAATTTAACAATTTCATCTTTTATCTCTTCCTGAACCCAACTATCATTCAGCATAAGTTTGTTTAATTTCCATGCCTTTGTGTGGGGATACACACACACTTCAACTTTTTGTTGAAGTTAAGTTCCACCTTTATAGCCTTGTGGTTTGAGAAGAGACAGGATATAATTTCTATTCCTTTAATTTTCCTGAGGTTTGATTTACATCCTAGGATGTTATCTATTTTGGAGTATGTGCCATGTGCTGATGAGAAAAAAGTATGTTCTTTTGCTTTGGGATGATGTGTTCTGTATATGTCTATTAATCCCATTTGTTCTAGGGTCACATTTAAATCCTTTGTATCCTTGTTTAGTTCCTATTTAGATGATCTGTCCAGTTTTGTCATAGGGGTGTTAAAGTCACCATCTGTTATGGTGCTATGGGATATCATATTGCTCAGACCCCTCATAAATCTGGGAGCATTTAAGTTTAAGTACATAAATATTTAAAATTGAGATGTCTTCTTGTTGTATTGTTCCTTTGACCAGTATGAAGTATCCATCTTTGTCTTTCTTAATTATAGTTGCTTTGAATCCACTTGTATCTGAGAATAAGATTGCAATCCCTCTTTCTTCTGATTTCCATTTGCTTGAAATACTGTTTTCCATCCCTTAATTCTGAGTCTTGATTTGTCCTTCAGGGCTAGGTGTGTCTTCTGGAAACAGCATATGGTTGCCTTGTGCTTTTTTATCCTGTCAGCCAGTCTATGCCTCTTCAGTGGGGAATTCAATACATTGACATTTATTGAGAATATCGATAAGTGTGGTAGAATTTTATTCATCTTGTTATGAGAAAGTCTGTTGTGTAGTTCTATCCTTTGCACCATTGTGGAAGCGAAGTTTTGGCCTTTGGCTTCTAGGTGTTTACTTTGCTGGTGGTTTATTGTGGTGTTCAGTGTTGAGAATAGGTCTGAGTATTTCCTTTAAAGCTGGTCTTATTGTGGCAAATTCCCTCAGTACTTGTATATCACAAAAGATTTGATTTCTCCATCAATTTTGAAGCTTGGTTTAGCAGGATATGGAATTCTGGGCTGAAAAATTACTTTGTTTAAGGATGGTTGAAGGTAGATGATGATGCTTGTCTGTCTTAGAAAGTTTCAGTTGAAAAATCTGCTGTCATTCTAATAGCTCTACTGCTGTAGGTCAGTTGGCATTTACTCCTAGCTGTTTGCAAAATTTTCTCCTTCATCTTGACTTTTGACAGCTTTGTTACATTGTGTCTTGGAAAAGCTCTTTTTGAGTTGAGATGACCTGGGGTTCGATATCCATCTGAAAGGAATGTGTTGGGATCTTTAGCAAAACTTGGGAAGTTTTTATTTATGATAGTCTCCAGTAGGGTTTCCATTCCTTTGGGACAGTCTTCTTCCCTTGTGGGGATTCCTATTATTTGTATGTTTGAATGTTTCATGGAGTCTCTTAGTTCTCTAAGCTCCTGCTCTGCTTTCTCTCTCTTCCTTTCTTCCTCTTTAACTACCTGGGTTAACTCAAATACTTTGTCCTCTAGCTCTGATGTTCTTTCTTCTCCATGGTCTGATCTGTTTTTGATACTTTCTACTGCATCTTTACATTCCCTGATTGTCTCCTTCATTTCCTTAAGTTGCACCACATCCTTTCTGTGTTCTACATATCTCTTGTCAGACTTTTGGTTCTGTCTTTCCATTTTCTCATCCATTCTCTTTATTGTCCTACTCATACGTATTTTAAATTCCCTTTCTGTCAAATCCATTAATTCGTAATAGGAGGAGTCTTCTGTAAAAGCTGCCTCATGGTCCCTAGGAGGAGTTGCTCTATTTTGGTTTTTCATGTTGCCTGAAATTTTCTGTTGGTTTCTCCTCGTGTGTGCTTTTTTTCTTGTTCTTCTTTGTGCTCCTTTTTCCTTTTCACTTCCTCCTTTGCTTCAAATTACCTTGTTTAAGAGTTTAGGTGATGACAAGGCCTCTTGGTATGAGACCAAAAGGAGGAGAAAGATAAAGAGCAAGCAGGGAGAAACAAGAGGAAAACAAAGATGAAAAAAGAAATAGGGAAAATAATGGGAAAGGGGAATAACAGAAAAATCTTTTGGAGCCACCAAAGTAGATAAAAGTAAAGCAGGAGTCTGTGTATCTGAAATCTGTAAACAGTCCTTCTTGGCTCTGGACTTCTGGATCACAACATGGATATCCTTCTGAATTTGCTCTTGCCTTGAACACATCCCCATTAAATAAATCTCTCTGGTTGAGGTGGATGCTGAAGACGAAGTAGTTTCAGAAGTGTTCCCAGGTAGGAGAGGATATTTAAATATCTTAAGATTTAAACAGCAGGCAGATGTAGATTCTGTGGTTAAATCAGAGGTAAATACAGAGAAAACCAAGCAAACTAAAAAAAAAAAAAAAAACAGGGAAAACAAACAAAAATGTACAAGAAAAGAAAATTAGTTATGGTTAGTATATAATTTAACTATAGACAACATTCATATAATAATGTAGCAACTAGCTCAGCGCCTGTAGCTCATGCAGCTAGGGTGCTAGCCACATACATGGGAGCTGGCAGGTTCGAATCCAGCCCAGTCCCGCCAAACAACAATGACAACTATAACCAAAACATAGCCGGGCCTTGTGCTGGGCTCCTATAGTCCCAGCTACCTGGGAGGCTAAGGCAAGAGGATCGCTTAAGCTCAAGAGTTTGAGGTTGCTGTGAGATGTGATGCCATGGCACTCAACCCAGGGCAATAGCTTGAGACTCTGTCTCAGAAAAAAGACAGTAATAATAATAATGTAGAAACTGAATGTTGCTCTAATAAAATTACTGTATGTAACCCTGAGAAGACCAGAGATAGGATATTTGCATGTGTATTGTGAGAAATTAAGGTGAGAGAGAGATGGAGAAAAGGGATAAATCATCACGTCCTATATTGGGAGAAGTAAATATTAATAGATAATGGCTCAAATAAAAAAATCAAGTAGTAATATAGGCAGTTCAATTGGAAAAAAATAAAATTCTATACTAATTTTCATTTTTAGTGTTCCTCTGAATATTGACTTCTAGTAACTGGTAGATTTTGGTGAGTGGAATTTGACTTTTTTAACATGACATTGAATTATACATTTAGCAGTAGGTCTGGGTGATCTCTCTAGGGATAATGGAATTGATGGATACTTTTTCTGCCAGTCCCAGGTGGCCTGTTAGGAGAGCAGGTGTTGGGATAGTGCATGCATTCAAGAGTCATAGTGCAAATCTGATCAAGGCATATATTCCCCAAACCACTCAGGCTAGTATCTCTCTTGGGAAAGAAGCCAGCCAGCATTGGCTCCCTATACTTTAAATTAAAAAAAAAAAGAAGAAGAAAGAAAAACTAATTATCAACCTTTGGCAAATGTCATTCAACTCAAATCCCTGAAGGATAAAGGCATAGGTGACAAATGTTTCTGGAGAGTGGGTTGAGCTGTCACTTGTTTTTAATGGATCATTCATGTTTGGCTATAGAATCACTTGCTGTTTCTCCTTATTGTGTGTTTCATCTGAAGAAATACTATAAATATCTGTAAGCATGAAAAAAAAAATTACAATTTTTATAAATCCCTTGTGCTTGAACAGAATCCTAATATCAAGGAGGATGATAAGGGGTTAGTTTCATTGCTCTTAAAGTATTCAGGGATTCAGGGGACCACTGTGTACTGACTTAGTTTTCCCTACACTTTACCTGTTTTTCCTTAGTTAAAAAATTTTTTTTTCTTTTTTTTTTTTAAGAGATGGGGTCTCACTATGTTGTTCATGCTGGACTTGAACTCCTGGGCTCAAGTGATCCTCCTACCTCAGCTTCTTGAATAGTTGGGACTACAGATGCATGCCACAAAAGACCAGCTTCCTTACTTTTGATTAGACTCATCATGTCCCATTTTGTCTGCTTTGACTAACTTTGGCCATTGATCCATGTCCTATTCCAGAAAGCAGATAGGAACAACAGGGAGAAGTTAGAGAAAGGTTGGATCTTGTTTTTATTTTGACCCAGTATTAAAGAAGAACTTTGCAAATGTCTAGAAGTTAAGTGGACTCTCAAAAAGTACTAAGTTCCCCATCTCTGGAATTGCTCAGGCAGATTAGGTCATCTCAAATAAACCTTTTAACTGTAAGATTTGGGGATTCTGGCTGGGTGCAGTGGCTCACTCCTATAATCTTAGCACTTTGGGAGGCTGAGTCAGGAGGATTGCTTGAGGCTGGGAGTTGAAGACCAGGATGAGCCTGGTCTTAAGAACCCATCTCTACAAAAAGTAGAAAAATTAATAGGGCATGATGGTGCACGCTTGCAATCTCAGCTACTCAGGAGGCTGAGACAGGAGAATTGCTTAAGCCCAGGAATTTGAGGCTGTCATGAGCTATGATGATGCCAAGGCACTCCAACCCAGGCAACAGCAAGCCTGTCTCAAAAAAGAAAAAAAAAAAAATTAAAAAAGAATTAAGGATTCTGTTCTTTTTGCTTTCAACAGAAGATAGAAGACATGGAAATTAAACAGCTAATCTCCATATTGAATTGCTCTGTTTTTTATAATATGTTTATTTCTAATCTTAATGTCCTTTCTGTTATAACATTTGTTATTTATTAAGGGAGGAAACAATGCTTTTAGTATTTGACTGGAATTAGTAAATGTTCTGATAGAAAAATTAACCAGTTTTTAAAAGAGTTTAGAATAAAAGGAAATATACTTAAGCTGAAGCCTGAATGACTTGGGTTGCATAGGAAGAATTTCTGGACAGAAAAGCTTATTAAAATTTGTACAGAAGTATAAAATTTGCCTGTCTTATTGACTTAATCTTTACCTTAGCAACTGTTTCTAAAATGTCTTTTTATGGATCTAAGTAAAGATATTTTTCCTCTCATTTCAAGAGAAGTTCTATTTTACCAGGAATACCTAGACCAAGATATTGAGTGAATCTTCTCTTTCTCTTAATATCTAAATCCTTTGTGTGTTTCTCATCCTTTTCCTCAATTCCAAGAAGTATCCTTTATCTTCACAAAAGGTTATTTCCTTTTTTCTTATATTCTGGCTTGTGATGACTTCCAGAGAACCTTCAGCCATATTTCCATGTTCATTTTCTCTCTCTCCAAGTTCGTAAGTCTATACCTTTTCCAACACTTTTTCTCCAACATTTCTAGTGGTAGGGAGTTCATTTCCATTGCCAGACAATTAGAGTCATCCCAGTAGAATTCTCCCTTCTCTGTACTCCTCTTAATTTATAGCCACAGTTGTTATTTACGATGTTATGGCAATACAGATAGAAAGTAGATTTCTCTTGTGGCAGCACCTATGGCTCAGTGAGTAGGGCGCTGGCCCCATATACCGAGGGTGGCGAGTTCAAACCCAGCCCTGGCCAAACTGCAACCAAAAAATAGCCGGTAGTTGTGGCGGGCACCTGTAGTCCCAGCTGCTCTGGGGGCTGAGGCAGGAGAATCGTATAAGCCCAAGAGCTAGAGGTTGCTGTGAGTCCTATGACATCATGGAACTCTACCAAGGGTGGTAAAGTGAGACTCTGTCTCTACAAAAAAAAAAAAAAAAAGGAAGTAGATTTCTCTCACATATAAATAGTGAAATGTACTTGAAGGAATCTATCTTAGTATCCCTTTATAAAATTTGTTCCTGTTACAAATTGTTTAATTCTACTGTTTCACAATTATTAATTGAGTTTACCTTTATGCATCAGACACTATTAGATTCTGGGATCTAACAGATAATACATCCATTATGGAACTCATCACCCAGTGAGAGACACACATGTAATTAGATAACCATAGTTCAGATAAAAGGAGTTTGTATGCAAGTTTATGGTTGACATGGAGGAAATAGTCACCTCTGAGTGAGGGTTTCAGGAGAATCTTCAAAGAAGAGATACCTGAAGTTGGGTCTTAAAGAGTACATAAAAGTCTTCCAGATGGCTTGGCACCTATAGCTCAAGCAGGCTAAAGCACCAGCCACACACACCAGAGCTGGCAGGTTCAAATCTGGTCCGGGCCCGCCAAACAACAATGACAACTACAACCAAAAAATAGCCAGGCGTAGTGGCAGGCGCCTGTAGTCCCAGCTACTTGGGAGGCTGAGGCAAGAGAATCGCTTAAACCCAAAAGTTGGAGGTTGCTGTAAGCTGTGACAACATGGCACTCTACTGAGGGTAACGTATTGAGACTCTGTAAAAACAAACAAATAATGAAATTAAAAACAAAATGAGCAGAATATCAGTGGGACAGTACCAAGCAGTCTAACATACATGTAATTAGAGTTCCAAAGAAAGAATTGGGTACAGGCCAGAAAAAAAAATATTTGGGCTTGGCGCCTGTTGCTCAAGCGACTAAGGCACCAGCCACATACACCTGAGCTGGCGGGTTCGAATCCAGCCCAGGCCCACCAAACAACAATGACGGCTGCAACCAAAAAATAGCCAGGCGTTGTGGCAGATGCCTGTAGTCCCAGCTACTTGGGAGATGGAGGCAGGAGAATCATTTGAGCCCAGGAGTTGGAGTTGCTGTGAGCTGTGATGCCACGGCACCCTACTCAGGGCGACAGCTTGAGGCTCTGTCTCAAAAAAAAAAAAAAAATAAAAAGAAAGAAAGAAAAAGAAAAAAAAAATCTGAAGAAGTGAATTCCCAATATTTTTCCTAATATGGTAAAAAAGTCCAGTGAAACTCAAACATTAAAAAAAATATATCAAGACACATCATAATCAAATCGTTGAAAACCAATGATGGAGAGGAAATCCTAAAAGCAGAAAGAAAAAGAGAGAGGATCAAAAAAGGAAAATAGACTTCTCATCAGAAAGTATGCCAACCATACATAATGGAATAAAATCTTTAAAATATTGAAGCAAAAGAAAAAAAGTCAGCCTAGAATTCTATATCCTACAAAAAAGTGTTCAAAAATAAAGGCATTTTCCAGACAAACAAAAACCAAGATAATTTGTATCCACAGATATATATACTACAAGAAGTATTCTGGCTGGGCTTAGTGACTCACACCCATAATCCTAGCACTCTGGGAGGCCAAGGCAGGTGGATCACCTGAGCTCAGGAGTTCAAGACCAACTTGAGCAAAGCAATTCTACTTATAAAAAAAAAAAAAAAAAAAGGAAAACTAGCCAGGCATTGTGGCTGGTGCCTATAGTCCCAGCTACTTGGGTAGCTGAGGCAAAAGGATCACTCAAGCCTGAGAGTTTGAGGTTACTGTGAGATATGATGCCACAGCACTCAACCCCAGAGCGACTGAGTACGACTCTGTCTCAAAAAAAGAAAAAAGAAAAAAAAAAATGTTCAAGGCATAGCTAATAAAAAAAATAATGAAAATATAATGGCATACTAAAAATATATTTTGGGTGAGACGTGGTGGTTCATGCCTATAATCCTAGCACTTTATGAGGTCAAGGTGAGAGCTCAGGAGTTCAAGACCAGCCTGAGCAAGAGCAAGATACTATCTTTGTTTAAAACAAATAGAAAAATTATCCAACTGTGGTGATGCATGCCTGTAGTCCCACTTACACTGGAGGCGGAGAAAAAAAGGATACCTTGAGCCCAGGAGTTTGAGGTTGCAAGGAGCTGTAATGATGCCACTGCTCTCTAGCCAGGGTGACAGAGCAAGACTATCTCCAAAAACAAAAACAAAAAACTTCATTGCCTAAAAAAGGCAAGGGGATAAAAGGGAACAAGCAACACGTGGGGGAAGTAGAACAACTTATTAGCATGATGATAGAGTAAACCAAACCACATCAGTAATTAGATATAAAATGGTCTAAAGTTAAACACACCAAATAAATGGCAGAGATTATCATATTGGATGAAAAGCCAAGACTCAACTATATACTGCATATAAACTTTAAATAGAAAGAAGTAGATAAATTAAAAATAAAAGTATGGCAAAAGATATTTCATGCAAATATTAATAGAAAATTAGAGAGTGGCTATATTAATATTGAAGTAGAATTGAGAATTATGAATATTACTAGGAGAAAGAAGCATTTCATAGTGATAAGGATCAGGTCATCAAAAGATGAGAGCAGAGGGCAGCGCCTGTGGCTCAGTTGGTAGGGCGGCAGCCCCATATACCGAGGGTGGTTGGTTCAAGCCTGGCCCTAGCCAAACTGCAACAACAACAACAACAAAAAAAATAGCTGGGCATCGTGGCAGGTGCCTGTAGTCCCAGCTACCCAGGAAGCTGAGGCAAGAGAATTGCCTAAGCCCAGGAGTTGGAGATTGCTGTGAGCTGTAACGCCATGGCACTCTACCGAGGGCGATAAAATGAGACTCTTGTCTCTACAAAAAAAAAAAAAAGAGAGAGAGAGCAGAAATCAATGAATCCCAAAGCTCATTCTTTGAAAAAATAAATGGATACCTCACCAGCTAGACTGACTGAACAAGTAAAAAAAAGAAAAGAAAAGAAAAAACAAACCAAAAAACAGAGAGAAGTCACAAATTACCAATATCAAGAATGAAAGAGTGAGCAGTTGTAGATCCAACAGACAATGGAAGGATAATAAGGAAACTTTATTTCAACAAATTTGACAGCTTTGATGAAATGGACAAATTCCTTGGAACATGCAAATTTTCAAAATTAAGATGTTAGAGAAAACCTGAATAGCCCTACAGGTTAGAAATTGAATTTCAAATTAAAAACTTCACAAACAAAATTTCAGGCCCAGATAGCATTTAATGAAGAATTTGTACCAGCTTTCACACACACTCTCAAAAAATAGAGGGGAGGAAAGAAACATTTCCTAGCTCATATTGTGAGACCAGTTTTGTGCAAATTGTAAAATCAGACAAAGACAAGAAAATAAAACTTTCAGTCTAATATCTTTCATGAATATAGACACAAAAATCCTTTCCAAAATATCAGCAAATCAATCTAGCAATATATAAAATAATGCTTCATGATCAAGTGGGCTTTACCTCAGAAATGCAAAGTTGGTTTATTATTTAAAATCAAAATAATTTATAGTATCCACAAAGCAGATGAAAATAAAACATATTCATTTCAATGTTTGCAGACAATGTTTAGAAAATTCCACACTTAATTATGATTTAAAAGACTTATTTTTCAGCAAATTAGAAGTAGAAGAGGTCTTCTTCAAACTGGTAAGGAACATCTAAAAAACATCTAAAAAACCCCCTCCTATTATCATCAAGCTTAGTCATGAAAGACTGAATGCTTCTGTCTGAGATTGGGAACAAAGCAAGAATGTATACTTTGATTCAGCATTTTACCAGACATTGAAAACTACAAAACACTGATGAAAGAAATTGTAGATGACACTAACAAATGGAAAAACATTCCATGCTTATGGATCAGAAAAATTAATGTTTTTAAGATGACTGTACTGTCAAAAGCAGATTCAATGCACTTCCTATCAAAATTCCAAAGTTACTTTTCACAAATTTAGAAAAACGAATCCTAAAATTTATATGGAACCAAAAAAGATCCCCAAATAGCTAAAGCAGTCCCAAGCAAAAAGAACAAGGCTAGAGGCATCACATTACCCTGTAATCTCAACACCCCTTCACAGTGGGCTGGGGGGCAAGAGCTGAAGCTTCATCTGTATTTACAGCTGCTTTACCACCTGAGCTCCGCCTCCTGTGACACCAGTGGCAGCATTAGATTCTCATGAGAGCACTATCAGCAGGTGAATGAATAAACAAATTGTGTGCTATCTGTATAATAGAATTCTCACACTAAAAAGCAGCAAACTACTGATAAGTGCAACAATATGGATGAATATCAAAAATGTTATGCTGAAGAGTATATACTGTATGATTTTATTATATGAAATTCCAGAAAAGCTATATGTAATCTGTAGTGACAGATTTGTAGTTGTGTAGGACTGAGAATGATATTGGGATTGGCTGCAAAAGGGCACAAGAAAGGATTTAGAGGCTGGGCTGGTAGCTCACGCCTGTAATCCCAACACTTGGGAGGCCGAGGCGGGTGGATTGCTTGAGCTCATGGGTTCGAGACCAGCCTGAACCAGAGTGAGACCTCGTCTCAAAAAATACCTGGGCATTGTGGTGGGTGCCTATAATCTCAGCTACTCAGGAGGCTAAGGCAAGAGAATCACTTGAGCCCAAAGGTTTGAGGTTGCTGTAAACTAAGATGCCATGGCACTCTACCCAAAGATGACAAAGTGACATTCTGTCTCAAAAAAAAAAAAGATAGGACTTGGGCTAATATATTCTACATCTTGATTGTGATAGTGGTTACACAATTATAAATATTGTGTAACTCATCAAATTGTGTACTTAAAAATGGGTACAATTTGTTGTATGTAAGTTATACATCAAGAACGTTGCTTTTCAGTCTCAGTGCCTGTAGCTCAGTGGCCAGAGCGCCAGTCACATAGACCAGAGCTGGCGGATTTGAACCCAGCCTGGGCCGGCCAAACAACAATGACAACTACAGCAACAAAATAGCCGGGCATTATGGCGGGTGCCTGTAGTCCCAGCTACTTGGGAGGCTGAGGCAAGAGAATTGCTTAAGCCTAAGAGTTTGAGGTTGCTGTGAGCTGTGACGCCACAGCACTCTACCGAGGGCAACATAAAGAAACTCTGTCTTATAAAAACAAAAATGAAAAAAAAAAAAAGTTGCTTTCTTTCTTTTTTTTTTTTGTGGAGACAGAGTCTAACTTTATTGCCCTCAGTAGAGTGCCGTGGCGTCACACAGCTCACAACAACCTCCATCTCCTGGGCTTAGGCAATTCTCTTGCCTCAGCCTCCCAAGTAGCTAGGACTATAGGCACCCCACAACGCCCAGCTATTTTTTTGTTGCAATTTGACCAGGACTGGGTTTGAAGCCGCCACCCTCAGTATATGGGGCCAGTGCCCTACCTACAGAGCCACAGGCGCTGCCTTGAAAGTTGCTTTTTAAAGAGTGAATTTAAATAAAGTTTGATTTGGATTTTCTGATCTTTTGGAAAAAGGGCTTGTACATTTTCTTAAGGGACACATTTCATAAACACGGAACTTGAGTATACATGTCATCTATTTAGCATGTTTCTGAAAAATTCTGCCATTAAATGAAAAAGAATTGTACTAATATTAGCAGGAAAAACTATGATGCATTTTATTCTAACCCAAGATACCCAAACAAATTTCATAAATAGAAAAATATATCCACTAAACAATGAAAACAAGTTTAAGTAATAAATAAGCATTTGAAAGTAAATAGAGATGGTACAACAAACATAATGTAATGAAACTTTATTGTGTTTGCCAAAGAAAGAAGAGAAGATTGGATAGTGAATGGTAGGTAGTTGTGGAGAGTGTGAGAGTCATTCTTTGGAAGATACATTCTTCTTACTGCTCTATTCACTAATTTCTCAACCTGTTGGGAGCTCAGATTATCTTACACTCAAACTGCACTGGCAAATGGAACAAACATGAGAGCTCTTTAAATCACATGAAAATAATACAAGCACAAAGTGATTAAAGAATTGTAGACGGTGCTGTTGCTTCATCCCTTTTGCTTAGAATACATACACAAAGCAAATAAAAAGTACTAAACAAGTTAGCAGTTATTCCTATGGTATAATATGAAATATGTATGTGTGTATGTGTGTATATACCTTACACAAGCCTACCACACACCTAGGCTGTATGGTGTAGCCTATAGCTCCTAGGCTACAAACCTGTATGGAACATTAATGTGGTAAATACTGTAGGCAAATGGAACACAATGGCAACTATTTGTGTATCTAAACATATCTAAACATAAAAAAGTACAGTAAAAATGCAGTATCATAATCTTATTGGACCATTGTTGTATATATGGTCCAATATTGATGAAATGTGTGGTACATGACTGTATATTCAGAGATATAACTAGCACCTCAGTCTGATTTTCTTAATAATTCCATCATCTCAAAGAGAAACACCATAATTACTCAAGGTCATTCCCTCCTGACTCTTCTTCCCCTATCCCATGCTCCTCTATCCCTAATTACAGCTAACCTACTTTCTGTCTCTGGATTTCATTGCTTTTTATTACCAAGTAATATTCCATTACAATGATATGCCACATTTTATTTATTCATTCATCACTTGGTGGACCTTTGGGTTGTTTCTACTTTTTGTTTATTATGAGTAATGCTGCTATGAACATTCATTTACAAGTTTTTGTGTCATCATCACTATTTTCTTTCTTTGATGTGGGGATTTGTTTGTATATTGTATCATAAGATTTGTCTTAGAACATCTCAGATATAGTTTTAACTTAATATGAATGTAAGACTCATATATCATCCAGTTATCTAACAATATATTTTACTAAACTAACAGTATATTTTACTAAACTGACAGGTCACTCGAGTATTTATTACTTTTCCTTTGGCTTTTTGGATCATTTAAAAACTATAATTTGGTAAGCAAAAACATGGCCCTTTTTGTTTTCATCACCCAGTGTTGGATTTCATTTCAAGAGAGTCTTTGATATTTTATGTCTTAAGCTAGAATGAAAAGAATGGCTGATTGTGAATTTGTTTACAGTTGGTTGGCTATTTGGGAGCATGAAAAGCTGAATCACAGCAATAGGTCATCCTCTGTTTTGCTGTTTAAATCTCAGTCACATACTTTGATTTTGCTTAGTGTGTAACTGTGCAAGAAAGAATCTATATACTTAAAATGTTAAACAGCTTCTGACATATAGAAATTAATTTCTATATTGACATTAACCTCAAAGACACATCATCAATTGTACAGATGAAATGAATGGACCCACTAGCTCAAGCTGAACTTGAGCAGTCATTAAGAAAGTGGCTCAAAGAATGTGATTAATGGTAGGAATCTTTAAGTATGTTATTCACATTTTCTTGTGGCTGTTGACTCAATTTGAATTTGGGGGTTTATTTGCTCGAAATAAGATACCTTAATGAAATTAGAGTTAGGTGAGTAGAGATTTAATAAATAGTATTTGCTAAAATAAATCTTTTGGCAAATTATAACAATTGGTTTTTGTAGTTTCTCTATCTTAAAAAAATGAGATTTAGTCAGATATGTTTAGTTATAAGAATGCTAGTTTATTGTAATCAACAGTAATATATAGAGAAAAACTGAGTTTAAGACTTGGTCATTTCATGAAATTAAGTCAGGTTGATTTTATAAATATAAGAATTTTTAACTCAATATGACAGTAACCTCCAACTTGGACTTCACACATCATTTGTTTCTTTTAAAATAAAACAAGCATTTAAATTTAATAACTTCATTTTGGTAAATCTTGTGAAAACGTTTATCTTGAAAGGAAGCTAGACTTAGGAGCAAGTTAGTAGATTTAAACATGACTATCACAGTGTTTTGCCTAACAAAATACAATGAATGATTATATTGGCTTAGTTTCTGCCACATTTGGGGTAAGCCAAGTTTATTATTTGGGGTTTAATTTCTTAAAAGCAGGGCCATGTCTAATACTACTTTAGTATTTATAAGAAATCCTGGGCAGTTCTAGAAGTTGAGAGTATCGTAGGACTTGTTTTGAGATTCCATTTCATAATGTTCACTGGAATTTTACTCTAGTGGCCTAGTAGAAAACTTTTAAAAAGGAGCTTTTCTCAGCTTGCTTGGATATACCCAGATAGTACGTTCCTAAAGGCTCAGTTCAAACATTAGCCCCTTTCTAAATCTTTTCCTTTCCATCCGTCCCAAGTCTTCTGCAGAATTATCACCATTCTGTCCTCATAATGTGTTCTGTACTCCTCATATAGTCTTTATGACATTATTTGATAATAATTTATTTCCCAGGCTGTCTTCTGACAAGATTCTTAAAGTTAAGGATTACATTGTAGCTTTAAGACTGAGTACAAAAGGTGGCAATAGAGATAGAGCTAAAGTTTTGGTGAAAATTCTAATTATTCAGCTGAATGTTCTAATTTCCCCCTTTGTTGCTCATGTTTTCTACATGATAATGACCCCAGTTTTTTGTTTTAATTGTAAGAAATATGTTTATGATCATAATTTTGATAAGTTAAAATCTCACCACCTCTGTTAATAATAAATTAGAGCTGCAGGGAACTGGAGACAGAATGAAGGAGCCTGGATAATATATATTAGTGGTTCTTAAACTTTAGTATGCATTATGGCTTGCTAAAACATGGATTCCTAGACTCAATTTCAGATCTGGGGTGGAGTCCAGAGACTATATTTTGAGAACTACCCATATAGGTAATAAATTATAACCAGCCTACCTGAAAAGACATAGTGTATTGAAATAGGATCTCTTCTTGATCTTCCCACCTGGCCCTCTTTTTAAGGTCTGGGAGTTAGGGAAGATGTCATTTGCAAAGCTTTCTACTGGTACAGTTTCTACACAGAACGTCAACTCTTGATGAGCAAACTTAATATGCAAATGAGGAGAGGGGAGCTTTCTAAGGAAGAATGGTACAACCTGGACAACATAGTGAGACCTCCATGTCTAAAAAAAGAAGAATTAGCTGGGCAGGGTAGTGTGTACCTGTAGTCTTAGCTACTTGGGAGGCCAAGGCAGGAGGATCGCTTAAGTCAGGGAGTTTAAGCATGAATATGCCATTGCAATCCAGCCTGGGTGACAGAGTACAACCTTGTCTCTAAAAAAAAAAAAAGAATGATAAAGTTCTTTTGGGTGTCTCATTATCAGAGGTTGTAATAGCATGTAATGGGCACACAGTAAGAACTTGTTGACTAGCTAATTAAACTAGTTTAGAATTCTGACATTCTGATTTTGAGGTCAGTGGTCCAGCATATAAAATGCTGCTTTTTACTTCCGTATTGATTTGAATGCAAATAAAATCAATGAAAAATTATATTTTAAATTTAATCCCTAAGAATTATAGTAAATACTTAACATGATTTATTTATTTATTTATGGAGACAGAGTCTCACTTTGTCACCCTCAGTAGAGTGATGTGGCATCATAGCTCACAGCAACCCAAAACTCTTAGGCTCAAGTGGTTCTCTTGCCTTACCCTCCTGAGTAGCTGGAACTACAGCCACCTACCACAATGTCTAGCTATTTTTAGAGATGAAGTCTCGCTCTGCTCAGCCTAGTTTCGAACCTGTAAGCTCAGGCAATCCACCATGCCCAGCCCTCACAGAATTTAATTAAGCAAAGTTTTCCCCTCTATTATATTTTGTCATATTGATTACTCATAAATTATTAAGATCCTAAATTATAGTCTGTATTTGTCATTGAAAGAGTATTCTTTCATTAGAAATACACTTATTGTATGTTAACAACGTACAGGTTAAGCTGAGGAATTTCAGTGGCACCGTATATACATGTATAATTTTCTGGCTGAAGATATTGCAATTATTTTGAACTATTCAGAAACATCAAAGTCAAATCTGAAAAAACAAGGTTAACTAGCTATGATTTCTAATCACAGGGAAAATAACCACTACCATATGACTTCCTAAGTAGACAAGTCATTCAATCAATTTGTTACCTGATTGTGTGGTATGTTTTTAAAACATATTTGTAAGCAAGAGAAGACAGAAATTGTTGTACCTTTGTATTGCTATGTGATCCTGAAAGAGGAAAAAGGTTTTTTAAATTAAGACTTATTGGATGGCTATTGTATGTTGAGCATTTTTCCCCCAATTCAGGGAAATTATCATGAAAAGTCTCTTTCATTGATTAATTTATTGTCCAATCAAGTTGAGAAAATGAACCATATGTATGTAAAACCACAGTGCAACAATTAAAAACCAAATTATCAGCTAGTGCAAGTAATGTATTTTAAATTGAATAAATCAGCATCTATGAAGCACAGGAGTAATCAAAATAACGTATTAGTGAGGCCATCACTTATATATACACTGTTGATAATATGAGGGCAAACTAGTTAAAATTTAGAATGTAGTTGTACTAGTGAAAGTCGAGGTTAAGCTATTCCTTTTTGTAACTTGTTAGTTATCAGACTGGCCTAGGTCTTAAAGTTGGTGTTGCTACCTACCTCAAAAGCTTCTTCTGAGAAGATAAATAAATAAATGACCAAGGAATAATTCTCTCCTCCTCCGAGAGAATTTTGTAGAAACAATGTGTTGATACAAGGAGCTTCCCTCATAGCTGTTTTACAGACAGCATGAAAATTGTGCTGTTAGATTTGCTGGTATGATTTCTTAGGTATTATGAGAGAGAAAGATTGAAAAATAGCAATTCTTTATTATTAGGCTTAACCTAAGTTTGATTTGGAAGATTTAAAAAATATATCATCTGCTTTTTTTTTTTTTTTTTTGAGGCCGTCTCAAGCTGTCACCCTGGGTAGAGTTCTGTGGCATCACAGCTCACAGCAACCTCCAACTCCTGGGCTCAAGCAAGTCTCCTGCCTCTGCCTCCCAAGTAGCTGGGACTACAGGCACCCACCACAATGCCTGGCTATTTTCTGGTTGCAGCCATCATTGTTGTCTGGCGGGCCCGGGCTGGATTCGAACACGCCAGCTCAGGTGTATGTGGCTGGGGTTTTAGCCACTTGAGCCACAGGTCTTGAGCCTATCATCTGCTTTTGATTGTCAGCCGTGTGCAATTTGTTCCTCACCCAAAGAATTTGACTATGGCAATAAACGTAACATGAAAAATTAACCCCTTTTTAAAGCTTTTCCTGTTCATCCATTTCTATACTCTGTGCGGAATTAACTTTCCCTATCTCTGTTCCCTGACCTGCTCTTCTCTGAGTACTCATTCGTGTTGCTTCTAGCCTTCAGAATGAATTATGAGGCCGGGCACAGTGGCTCAAGCCTGTAATCCTAGCACTCTGGGAGGCTGAAGTGGGTGGATTGCTTGAGCTCAGTAGTTCGAGACCAGCCTGAACAAGAGTGATACCCCGTCTCTACTAGAAATAGAAAAACTAGCTGGGTGTTGTGACAGGCACCTATAAGTCCAAGCTATGTGGGAGGCTGAGGCAAGAGGATCACTCAAGCCCAAGAGTTTGAGGTTCCTGTGAGTTATGATGCCACAACACTCTATTAAGAATGACAAAGTGAAACTTAAAAAAAAAAAAAAAAAGAGGGCGGCGCCTGTGGCTCATTGAGTAAGGCCCTGGCCCCATGTACCAAGGGTGTCGGGTTCAAACCTGGCCCCGGCCAAACTGCAACAAAAAATGGCCGGGTGTTGTGGCACCTATGGTCTGTCCCATCTACTCTGGAGGCTGAGGCAAAAGAATCGTGTAAGCCCAGGAGGTGGAGGTTGCTGTGAGCTGTGACACTACCTCACTCTACCGAGGGCGACAAAGTAAAACCCTATCTCTTACAAAAAAAAAAATGAGGCTCGGCGCCTGTGGCTGAAGCAGCTAAAGCGCCAGCCACATACACATGAGTGGGCGAATTCGAATCCAGCCCGGGTCCACCAAACAACAATGACCACTACAACCAAAAAATAGCCAGACGTTGTGGCAGGCGCCTGTATTCCCAGCTACTTAGGAGGCAGAGGCAAAAGAATCGCTTGAGCCCAGGAGTTGGAGGTTGCTATGAGCTGTGATGCTACAGCACTCTACCCAGGGTGATAGCTTGAGGCTCCATCTCAAACAAAAAAAACAAAAATGAATTATGGTAATAATGAGAAAATGCATTTCCACAGATGCATTTTCTGAAGTTTTTTTTCCTGCTATTCTTACTTTACTCCCTTATATCACACTTTTTGTCATGTGTATGTTGTTTGCTAGAATATTTTCTTTTTTCTGTCTTTTTTTTTTTTTTTTTTTTTTTTTTTTTTACAGCGTTTCACTCTGTCTCCTTGGATAGAGTGCTATTACATCATAGCTCACAGCAACCTCAAATTCTTGGGCTCAAGCGATACTCTTGCTTCAATTTTTCATTTTTGGTAGAGATAGGGATCTCACTCTTGCTCAGGCTAGTTTCAAATTCATGAGCTTAAACAATCCACCCTCCTCAGCCTCCCAGAATGCTAGGATTACAGGCAAGAGCCACCACGCCTGGCTGCTGGAATATTTTAAAGCAATCCATTTAATACTTTAATGTATGAGGTTGGACAGTTAAGTTTGCTCACTCATCCTAGAAAAAGTGCTACATGCATTGTTGCTGAATATCACTAAAGTCATCCTCCAAGCACTCCCATTGGCCGTCTGATTCCCATAGTGATGTTCAGCAATGAGGTACATAGCACTTTTTCCAGGATTAGTTAGTGAACTAATTGCCTAACCTTATATGTCTCTAGCCAAGAAGCCTTGCTCCTCTTATTAAATAGCACCATTATTATTAAACTGAACAAAATAAAATAATAATGCTTTATTAACATCTAATAGCCCATGTCCGAACAAACATCTAATAGCCCATGTCCGATTTGGCTCAAAATTGTGGTTTTTTTACAATTTGTTTGTTTGAATCAAGTCTCTTTTAATCTTTTCTATAACTGCATTCCCTAGTTCCTCCAAGTTTCTTTTTCCCCATGACATTTATTTATTTATTTAGTAGAGACAGAGTCTCATTTTGTCACCCTGGGTAGAGTGCCGTGTTGTCGCACAGCTCACAGCAACTTCCAACTCCTGGGCTTAGGCAATTCTTTTGCCTCAGCCTCCTGAGTAGCTAGGACTACAGGCTCCTGCCACAATGCCTGGCTATTTTTTGTTGCAGTTTGGCTGAGGCCGGGTTCAAACCAGCCACCCTCAGTACATGGGGCCGGCACCCTACCCACTGAGTCACAGGCACCGCCCATGACATTTAATTATTAAAGGAAGTATGTCATTTGGCCTATAAGATTTCCCACATTTTAAATTTGAATGATTTTTATTCTGGAGGTGGTGTCATTCAACTTGTTCCTCTTTACCCCCCAAATTTCCTGTCATCTGATAGAGCTAGAGAATGGATTAGGTTTAGATTTGGTCCTTTTGGCAAGAATACATCATAATTCAAATCATACATCATACATCATAATTCAAATTCCTGATTCAAATCAGGAGGCACACAACATCTGTGTGTTCCAATTTGAGTGAAGATCAGTGGGTTTGGATGGTATCAGTCTTATCCTTTTAATAATTGTAAAATAACAATGTTAATACTTATTACTATTATTATTTTAAATCAGTAACTATTTTTTCCCCTGAAATACAGTCTGAAGAGGAATGGCAAGAAAAATACTAGATTTCCCCCCCCTTTTTTTATTAGTCAATTATCAAAATAATGAGTTGAAGTCACTGAGGGCCTTTTTAAAAATATTATAGATGTTTGTATTTGATATATTTTGATCTATTATAATCATGCCTATTTATTACTTCAAAACTGTCCTATCTGGAAGGACCAACTTGGATGGCCTTTCAAGTTGGCTCCTGTGTCTTTTGATATGACTCTACTGATCTTTAATAACTTCCTTTCTTTCAGGCTATCAGGATATCTCTGGTTCATTTACTTCTTCAGACTTATCTATTTCTCCAAGGAACCCTAATTTTTTTTAGTAGAAAGCTAGGCACTGGGGGCAGCGCCTGTGGCTCAATGGAGTAGGGCACCGGCCCCATATGCCGGAGGTGGCGGGTTCAAACCCAGCCTGGCCAAAACTGCAAAAAAAAAAAAGAAAGAAAGAAAGCTAGGCACTAAATGTATTCCTTGTTACTGGACTATTGCCTCTAGGCCTTTTCCATGAACAGGGTTGATAAGTATGTATTTTTTTGAAAAGGCAAAAACAAATTAAACTTTCTTAACAATAATATGTCCACTTCAAATTAAAGACATTAAAGGATTTTTATTTAATGTATTTGCTTTATAATGATCTTTTTTTTCTTACGCTGAACATCTTGGTCCCAAATAACTAACATAATTATTTTCTTTAACCTATAGTAAAAGTAGCTCCAAAATAGCTAACTACGTATAACAAGATGCAGTTTAAGGTTTCTCCGTGTTTCTTTCATATCTTTAGGCTATATACTTCCAGGGATGTTTGCTGAGAATGTCTTTTAAAATTTACATATGTGGTTATGCCATATTTTGTAGATTCAAGTTACTTTCTATTTATTTTAAATTTTATGATGATGCTTTTGTATTTAATAGATTTTGTTTTTTAATATAGAAAATATTTATATAGTGTCTTAAAGTAAAAATCATAAAACAGAGTACAAGCAAAGTATCTGTCTACCATCATTATCCCTTCCCTTTATGTTCTCCCTCCCTTAGGGAACTATCTTTGTTAGTAAAAACGAATACTAAACTTTATCCTTCCATTATTACCATTTGAAAATATGAATAGATATATGTTTTTTAAATGTATATCTTCCTCCTGAATTTCCATAAAAGATAAGATACAGCACACATTCTTCTGTACCTTGGTTTTTTACTTAATAATATGTTCTGGAGATCTCTCCATAGCAATATATAGGTATCTTTTTCATTTTTCTTTAACTGCGGAACAATACTCCTTAATACACACATGGTTATACCGTATTTTATTCAAACAGTACTCTACATATTAATAGACATTCGGATTGTTTCTGATCTTTAGTTACTATAAATAGTACTGAAATGAATAGGCATAAGTGGAACTGCTGGATCAAAGGGTAAAATGCAGGTATAGTTTTACTTCAACAAAAATTTCTTATGTAGTTGTTTAAGAGCTGACAAGGAATCCTCTTTCCTCATATGTGAATAAATTATTCCTATAGATACATAGTTGGCACCTACTGTATGCCTGATATTCTAGTTGCTGGGCATACAGCTAGAGGGTCTACAGAACTTCATGGAGCACAAAGTAAATAAACAAAGTTAATTTTAGTTTTTGGTAAATGCTATGAAGGAAGAAAATGAGTTGATGTGAAAGTAACTGAAGACAACTCACTTAGGGTGGTCAGAGAAGGCCTCTCTTGAGGAGGTGACATTTGAGAGGAGACATGATGGTTAAAAGTGATTAACACTGCCATTTATTCACTTTCCTACTATATGCTGGGCAGTGTAAAAGATTTTCGTCCTTTACCTTATTTAATTTCATAATAGTCTTTGAAGTCTGTTTTGTAATTCCCATTTTGCAGATGAGAAAACTGATACTCAGAAAAGTACATTACTTGCATATGGTCTTAAAGTTTGGAAATAGGAGCTAAGACTTGAATTGAATTGAGATCTAACTCCAAAATCAGATTAGATAAACTCTTTTCAATTTATTGCATTGCCTCTCTTAAACAGAAGAAAGCAGAGAATATTGAGTTAATAGAGTAAATGGTTTAGATTCTTGTTTTAACCTGGCAGAAACATATATTTAGTTTTTTTCTTTTAAAGCACTGTTCATCTTTATTACTGATGATTACAAATTCAAAATAAACATGCTTGTTTTATTTGGAAATATTTGTTGTATAAGAAAATAGGGAAATATACCTTTTGTTCAAGCTAAAGAAAACAATTTGATAAATTAAAAAAAATCTGTTTTTAATTGTCTGATTTTTATGCTGGTTCTATCTTTAAAATACCATAGCAAAAATATCCCTCAAATATTTCTAGCTTTTTATAATGATGTACCTTCTAGTATCTTATCTATTTGTCTATTTATTTATTTCACAAATATTTGTTAAAATCTATGTGCAGGGTACTTTAAAGTACCTGTTGAATTAACTCTTCTAAATGTAATATCCAAAACATTGTACAGGGTTCTGTAGATAGTTATAAAAATAATTATAGGGGGACAATTTTTTCTTATACTGGCCCTTATTGAACACGTAAAAGGGAGAAACTGATCCTCATTTAACAGAGGAAGGAACTGAGCCATTGAGAACCTACATACTTTACCTGAGACCACCATCTAATGAGTCACAGATTTAGACCTAAGGTTTAAATTCTACATGATCATAGGTTTTCTATCATAAGTATTAAAAAGTTCATATCAAACAACAACAAAAAATAGTTCATATGGAAATATTGTTATATTCTTCCTCACTTGTGTTTTTAATTAAATCCACAATATTATCCAGTGAACCATACGGGAAGATTCATAGATATTTTCTTTTGTGTTTTAAGCTAGAACTAGCTGCAGTTAAAACCCAGACTAATTTTACAAACAAGCCTACCTCTAACAATATTAAAATGAAATATTATTTCCAAGCTTAAAGAAAAATTCCCCAATAACCATAGGAATGCTTGTGGTATGAAGACAGCATCTTAAATCTCTATGCAAGTCATACACAAAGTGTTATTACGATGAAAAAATAGTGGTGTGAATAATACCTGCTCACAGCCCCAAGACACTTGATGTATCTCAGGCCTCAGTGTTTGCTGGATTTTACAATTTCATGAGTAAGATTTGTATTTTTTTTAAGTTGTATATTTCTGTGTGTTCCACTTGATGTCAAATCTGTATTCTTAGGTTGTGGGGTTCCATTAAAAATAAATAAATAATTTCAACCCCTCCTCCCTGTACCCTTCTTTCCCCCTATGCTCATTTTGTATAATATGGTAATGATACCACCGTAGCAGTAATTACAGGTCATCTTCATTTCTTTCATCTCTGTCTGTTCTGATGGCTTCATTCCTTTGACGGAAAAGATTTGGCTCTGGGTGCTATGATTATTTTGTTAAGCATTATTCGAATAGACAGGAGTGAGAGAAATTAATCAATCCAAATGCAATTAGCATCATGTTTAACCCAGTGATGGACGTCTCAAGGTGAAACAGCCAGGGGAGTTTCAGACATTATTATTCAATCCACTGGTTCTTATTTAAATTATAATCAAGAGAGGTTTTTATTGGCTTCTCAGTGTAGAGATGTAACTCTTTCCCTGCCCTGGGGTCAAGAAGACTAGGCCTTCATCCTCCCTACACTTTTAGCTACTGTCAGCACCTCTAAGTGGGAACATTGTCTTAAAATCCAAGTCATCTGAAATAATCTGTACAGCAAACTTGGTCTGATTTTCCTGAGAGTAGAATCTAGCCTATGGATTAAGTTACTATAGTTAACTTGGAGCAGAATATTTTATGTACTGATCAAGTCACTTTGACTAGTTGTTGTTCTGTCTTAACCTTACATGATAGATTATTGCTGTTCTCACTTTATGGATGAGGATATTAAGACCGAGTGAAGCTACTAGCCCTTGGTTATAAGTGTTTCACCAGGATGCATTACTATGTAAAGGCCCCAAAGCATGAATGTTCTGCACAAATTTATGAGTATTTAATAAAAGTTCTAGCCCCCAGAGTATTAATCTGTTGCTTTGATCTCATTGCCTTTCACTCAACTGAGTTTTTCCCTTAAAAGGGGAACCAAGTGAAACTATTAAGTAGGCCTGCGAGGTCCCCCCAAAATAAACAAAATACAAATAAGAAGTTGTTAGCTTTCATTTCTTGAACACAAATCTGGGGGTTTTGTTGTTTTGGTTCATTTTTTTAGTAAGAGGACAATGATGAGAAAAATTGCCTTTTTCAAATGTCTTGTCTTGCTCTTAAAAGAAGGCAGGGCAAAGAGAGTTGATGGAGAAACAGTCTTTCACCTGAATACATTTTTCAAATGCCTGACAATTAAGATTCTTCTACTTCTGCCTTCAATCTTCAGGCATCATGGCTGACACTTCCCATATTTTATGTTCCTGCTTGATGTTTTATATTCTGAAAATAAATCTGTTGGCTGGATATTTCTGTCTTTTTTTTTCTGTTATGAAAAGCCATTAAAATTATTCTCCATATTGGAACTGTCCAAATTTGTTTACCTGTACATTGAGTCCTGGCTTTTCTTGTCCCTGTTACTTCTTGAATAAAACATTCTTTGCAAATGACCCTTATAGTGAATTGAAGGAAAAAAGTTCAACATAAAATTGTCTTTTACTGAAGTCACTGGAGGGACTATTGTTCTTAGCCACCCTATTTTTTGAAATAAAAGGTCCTATTGGAATGCTGAGACCCCTAATGAAAGAAAATCTGGAAAGTGTGCTCAAAAAACACTTTTTGGGAGGATTTTGATAGTCTGTGATAGTTCAGTCACAGATATAGCATCTAGATAGTTCTTTTCTCAGATATATAGTATTTCAGTCTCCTTTTTGAAATGTTTATATGCCCAAAGAACTTCCGGCAAAAGCCTCAAGGCTGTTTTGCTGACCTTCTAATGCTAATTTTATATATTCTAGAAAACAAGCAAGATTTACACCAGACTCTGAACTGTGTGTACTTTCCCACAAGAGTTAATTGAGAATGGCAGCAGACCTTACTGTAGTTATACCATCTGCTAGGGACCACCACCTGTCCTAATGGAAGGAGGGTCCACCCAGTGACCCAAAGCTCACTTCACACATCTCCTTCTTTTAAGGCAAACATGAAACAGAGTTTATTGAGGAAGAGAAAGGTTAACAGAGCAAGAGCAAGATACGTTTGCCATAGACAGCTAACAAACTCCCATTGTCACAACAAAGAAAGGCCATACAGCTACTTTTGCTCTGGACAATGGCACCAGCACCAGATGCTCTCTCATCTTAGAGGTATTAAAAAGTGCTTAGTCCTTAACTGGAATTATTGATTGCTTAGTGGTACTTTTTGTGCAGAGAACTGACACTGAACTAGCCTAGAGAAGAATCTCGCTCTGGCAGACTTCTCTGGAGCTGCTGTGCTGTACGCCATCTCTGTGCCATAGCAATGGGAAACTTTACACATTCCTGTGAGACAGAAATCAGCATTATAAATCACACTGGTTTTCTTTTGTTCTCTTCTAATTCATTATAATACCTGTTAATAGCCAGCTCCATCTAAAAGCTGACTTGGTCTTTCAGAAAGATCTCTTTCTGTCAGAAAACGTGTCTTTCAATTTATTTAAATCTTCCTAGTATCTAGAACATACGTATTACATGTGATAACTTCACTATTCACCCGGCCTCCTTCATGCTTCTCTTCTGCACAACACATACAATGACTGACAAGTAGATCCCTCTTGTTACAGCTATTAGAGTGCCTTCAAAGTTTCAAGCACTGAAAAAGCAATTTTTTTAAATATATGTTTTTTTTTAGAAACAAGGTCTCACTCTGTTATCCAGGTTGGAGTGCAGTCAAACCCCTGGCTTCAGGTGATCCTCCTGCTTCAGCCTCCCGAGCAGCTAGGACCACAGACATGTACTGCCGTGCCCAGCTAAAAAAATTTTTTTTTTTTTTTTTTTTTTTTTTTTTTGAGATGGGGTCTCATTGTGTTGCCCAGGCTGGTCACAAACTCCTGACCTCAAGCGATCACCACTCAAAGTGCTGGGATTATAGGTATGAGCTAACACACCCAGCCCAAAGAAGTAATTTTCTTTAAAAACTATAATTTTAACAAATGGCATCATTTCTATGGAACATCTTCTTTGAAACTAATTAAATATGTTTTAATACAGTGATTTAAACGAAACGAGGATTTTTTGTATTCCTTTTTGTTAGAAGTCCTACTAGTATAGTTGAGGAGGGTAGCTGCCTGTAATACCCAATATTGCTCTAGCAGGGCTTAATTTGCCAGAGTAGATGTCTCATACAGATAAAAGTTGCTCATGTTACCATTTGTTTTGCATTTGAGGATTTTTTTTTTTTTTTGAGACAGAATGTCACTCTGTTGCCCCAGGCTAGAGTGCAATGGCATCAGCCTAGCCCACAGCACTTCAAACTCCTAGATTCAAGCCATCCTCCTGCCTCAGCCTCCTGAATAGCTGGGACTGCAGGCACCTGCCACAACATCAAACTCTTTTTTTCTATTTTTAGTAGTTATGAGGTCTCTTGCTTTGGCTGGCCTCAAACTCCTGAGATCAAGCGCTCTTCCTGCCTCAGCCTTGAAAATCTTTTAAGAAATAGGTCTCATTTTGTGACTCCTGATACTGTACGTGCCCTTATTTGATGCAGACCTGGTGAAGCAGCAGCTAAGGAGACGCCAGTTCTCGTCATGAGTGACAGAAAGGCCAAGAAAGGAGTCAAGACTCAGAACAATGGCATCTGAAGATGGCAGGATAGTTCTGTGGTGCAGTTTAAGTTCAAGAAGCATATACCACTTAATAAACTAATGAACACCTATTATGAACAACAGTTAATCGTGAAGCTGGGTGGTTTCCAATTTGATGGGCAGCCAATTAATAAGACAGATGTACCAGTTGAAAGTGGAGTTTGAAGATAAAATTGAAATGTTCCAGCAGCAGACAGAAGGTGTCTATTATAAAGGAAACCTGCTTTTTAGTCCAGAACTCCATTCCTGCAGGCTGAGAACACGTTCTCAGAGAACACCTTGGTTGTACTGTATCCTACTCCAGTATGGATTCCTCTCTTCTTTCATTTGTCTCTTCCTCATGCCTTTGTTGTATAGTGACTGGCATTTGTACACAAGCATATTGCCTTTTTCTTTTCAATGGTCCATGGTATGTTTTGATAACCATCAGATGGAGATGGGAGAGGGGAAAAATACTGATTCTGTGAACATAACTCTTTCTTCATTTTTATTCCACTCTTCTTTATATTTTATGAAGTTATTTTGCTCTCACCACTTAACAAAAACCAACAACAAAGGTTTGGCACCTGTAACTCAGTGGTTAGGGTGCTGGCCACATACAGTTGGGCTGGTGGGTTCAAACCCAGCTCAGGCCTGCTAAAACAACAATGACAACTACAGAAAAAAAAAAAAAAAAGCTGGACATTGTGGCAGGTATCTGTAGTCCTAGCTACTTGGGAGGCGAAGGGAAGAGAATCTCTTAAGCCCAAGAGTTTGAGGTTACTGTGAGCTGTGATGCTACGGCACTGTACCGAGGGCAACACGGTAAAACTTTGTTTCAAAAACAACAACAACAAAAAATCCTTGTATACCATGTCCAATTTTAATGTTTCTCATTTGTCATTTTAAACCCAAGAGTAATTTTACAACTTTTTGGTACATACTTGTTACATGTAGGACAATATGCTTTAAGTAGGGATAAATTACAATAAACTTTTTGTTTGAAGTGAGAGAAAGAGATATGCAATAGCTAGCATTTACTGAGTCTCATGTGACCTTTTTATTAATCCCCACCTGGAACAGATGAGGAAACTGAAGCTCAGAAAGATTACTTGGTAACTTGCTTATGGTGATCCAGGGTCAGTATAGGAGCTACGGTTCAAATCCAAGTGTCTCCAGTGCTAGGTAGACATCTTATTCTTTTCACAATGTTATATTGTCTCCTTTGTTTCCTGGACACTCTTACTAGAGTCCCCTAAAAACAGCCTTCTGGATGTGAGAAAACCAGTTGGAAAATAACTTCTTCACTCACAAATATTTTTAATTATATTGAGGTACAGAAATGTTTAGTTTGCACTAGAATTGAAAAGCAAACATTGTGAGTTTCTTCCATTTCATTAAAGAGTTATTTAATCTTTGCATTGTTCCCTATATAAAAGCTGAGCAAAATTTTTTCAGACAATTTCCTCAAAGTTATAATCTAGAAAATCTTTCTGTAATAAAACCCATATGTCATTGGAGAAAGGTGCAAAGCCCTGGCAGAGAGGGTTGGTCTTGAGAGGGATTCTGCACCCAATCTCGTTAACCAGGGTGCCTCTGATAATCCCTCATTCCCTCACCAGTGAGAAATCAATCTGTACCACTGAATCTTTTTCAACCGGCCACCAGAAAATTTACTGCAGAGAAGACAGTTTGGGGATAGTCATTGTGGAAAGGGAGCCAGAGGCAAGGCTAAATGTAAGATGGAGGAATTGGAAAGTCTAAAGAAGAGATTATATTAAACTACACACCACCTTCAGAGAAAGCAGGAGATTATATTAAACTTCACACCATCTTCAGAGAAAGCAGGATGGAGCCCACCTTTCATCCCTGACCTAAGTATACCTAGCTATTTACAGCTGCCATGTGCCTGACAGCCATAGAGGTAGTACAAAGAGGGCAATAGAAACTCAGAAGTTGATTGTAGTTTATCCATTTGCTGCCTTTCGATGTGTATGAATAGTCCCTTCTCCACACTCTGCAGCAATTCACATGTTAACCCTAACTACAGTGACAGTCTGCATTGTGGCTTTTTCAGTTGAGATCTGAGCACAACATAGGAGGACCTATAAATCATGACTTGACAAGGGGCTCGTGCTTCTTTTCTGCACAGTAGACACCATGGTGGTTGATGGTCAGTGGATTCCTCTGGGCATAGTTACTAGAATGGTAGTAGTGTTGCCTTCCTGTTGAAACTTGTAGTCCTGGAGAATAAATCCAGAATCAGAAAATAGTTAATAGAATTCACTGACTAGATAAAACCCTCTGAGCAATCTTGTCTCTAGAATTATTTTCTATATAATACTTTCTAGGAAAAAAAGAACCAAGAGAGAATGAAGGAGCTGGAAGTGCCAAGCTGAAGAGCATGTAGTCTTATCTTAGCCATTTATTCTAGGATTACACCAAGCTGTTACTTTTGGGAAGAAGAAGGGGCAGAACTAGGCATAGGGCAATGGAAACATCCTTCTCTCCTCTGTAAGCAGGCAGTAGCCATCTCTAAAGGTTTTTCCCTGAGGAGATTTGAAATCCTTGGTGGGAGTTTTTTTTTTTTAGTAAAACACATTAATATATAAAATCCTACTGGAATGTATGTCTGTGTGTGTGTGCACGTGCACATGAGGAATATAGAATAGTAGCAGAAGGCTGTCTCCCTACTCCTAATGGGATTTTGTAGCAGCATGTGTGAGTTTGTTTCAGAAGTCAAAAATGAACAGATGTTGGTATAAATTACCTCTGCCTGATGTCTTGCAAATTAAAAGCGCGGTTGGCATCACTAAACAATTTCACTAGGTTTGTGGGGGGCGGGGGGTGCAGTTAACAGGCGATGATTACTGTAGCCGGTTGGTTAGAATCTTCACAATTCTGCAGAACAGGAGAGAGCAAGGGTAAAGAAATGGGGAATAAAATAAGGGCTATATGAATTAATCAGAGATGTTAACATCTCTGATGACAAGTGAACAGGAGGGCACATGCTCTGGAGCAGCCCCAGACCCACAGCAATTTCTTGGTGCACAAAAAGGGGTTGGTGCTTAGGATCTGATTTATAGGGCACAGCCCTCTTTTAGGGAGCGGCTGTGTCACACATTCGTATATCTCCTATATGGGACTGGCGAGTAGGGAAACTTTCTCCCCTCCCATGTAAGAGATGATGTCTTTTGAATTACTTCTACTTTTACGGTGGTTTCCTGCAGCTCTGTATAGTTGGATTAGGTTGAAGGGGGAGGAATGATTGAGTGGAAGGGGGTTGTTAAAAAGGATTGGTTAAATTCAAGGAGAGCTTGCCACTGGAAAAACTTCAGAATATCCGTTTATTTTTCCTTGTACGCCCTTTAGTCCCCTAAATAGTTTAGGTCTTTAAATAATCTAAGTCTTAAAATATTATTCTCCTATTTGGGAAATAAGTGTCAAGGGCAGCAGGTAGAAATCATTAGGGAAATCAGTGTGGTGCTCCAGGCCCAGGGCTTTTAAAACAAGACTCAGTTCTCCCCAGTGGAGTTTTGTATCACTCATGCCAGGTTTCCAGAGCACCTGCTTCTAACCATGCTGCAAGATCACTTCTTACCTGTTTGAAGACCTTAATAAGCACTCAGATTAGGCAGGTAACCCATCCAATAGAAAGAAATGATGAGACCCACTTTGCCCAAAAGTATGTAAAGTTTTTTTCCCCTAAGGCTGAGAAAAAAGATTCCAAGGAATGAGGGGATATTTGAGATTGTAAGCCTCCATTATCACCATGTATTCATTCACTCGGAAAGTACTGAGCACAGGTTGTGCACAGTGGCTCACACTGTAATCCCAGTACTGCAGGAGGCCAAGGCAGGAGGATCACTTGAGGCCAGAAGTTCAAGACCATCGTGGGCAAAATAGCCAGACTACATCTCTACTAAAAAAATTTTAAATAGCTGGGTGTGGTGACAGGCACCTGTAGTCTCAGCAACTTAGGAGGCTGAGCCAGGAAGATTATTTGAGCCCAGGAATTTGAAGCTGTATTGAGCTATGATCACACCACTATACTCTAGCCTGGACAAGGGAGAGTGAGACTTTGTCTCCAAAAAAAAATACGGAGTATAAGAGTAAGAGAACTTAATTACTTACTTACCTCTAAAAGTATTATGTTAATAATTACTACTATACCAAGCATCTTGATTATTGCTAATATCCAAAGGAAAAATAGTGCAGGCAGCATTAACATACTACCCATTATAGGTCAAGAAACAGGCTCAGCGTGTCATCCACCTGCTAAGTGCTAGAGCTGGAACTTAAACTCAAATCCTGTGTTCTCTGGAAGAAGCTGCCTCCCATGGTCAAGAAAGTACTTGATTGAATTTCTTTTAGAGTAATTAGTCCATGACCCCAGATCTCTCCATTAACTTGGCATTACTTCCATCAAGGGAAATGATTTTCCTTGCGAAATAAGCAAAGTGTGTTTAAAAAGACTCCTGCAATGTAGAGAATGGAGCGCAGAGGGCCACTAACTAGTCTTCTTATTTGTGTGTGGAAGGGACGGAAACTAAAATGTATTGCACCCCTACTTGGTTCTAGTTCTTTTGAATATTGTTATTCAGGCAGCCAACATTTATTCAGCAGATAGGAGCACTAAACAATCTCTGCCCTCAGTTCTTACATTTTAGTGGTGGGAGACAAGCACATAAACAAGTAATTGCACGCGAGTCTTGTGGGGACTTTGAGTGTACAGGGTTTCATGTACATCCACAACAGAAGGAATGGTCAGTTTGATTTGGGCTCGGGTGTGGTCATATGAAGCAAGACCCAGAACTAGGGCTTCTGCTCCTGGTTAATGGGATTTCCTTTCCTTTCACTGGAGCTCAGGAACTAGTGAAAGGGGATGTATACTGGAAGTTATTAAAAGCCTACCTGTGGTGACAGAGTTTGTGTTTTTCTTCACTGTACAAATAAAAAAGGAACTGCTAAAGTTAGATTGGGGCAGTGGCGAGTGGGAACTTACTCATCTAGTACCATTTGCTCTGGTCTTGGGAAAGGAGGTGAGGGCCAACGTCTTCCTCATTCCTGAAGGTGCCTCCATGGCTACCTGACTTCTTGGGAGGCCACACAGCCTGCCTTGTGCCCACTGCATGCTTCCAGAAGACTTCTGGCTTATAGGGCCAGCTATCAGAAACTTTCAGCACTGTTACATCCATTTAAGAGATCCAGAAAGATGACCCTGGGGGATGAGGGTGAAGGGGGTGTTATACTACGTATGCATTTTAAAGATTTGTTTGACAGAGCTAAAATGGGGGAGGGGTGCTTCTGGAGTAGTCCTTGTAATTGAGAAATGTTTTACTTTCATTTTGGAGCCTATATGTGGGAAAGTAGCTGTATAAACGCACTTGTAACTACAACATTCAGAGATTGATGGTGCTGAAAGTCAGAGAAAGACACATAAACCTTGCCTGACTATATTAAATATCTAAGGACTGACAATGCCAAGAGAGAGAAGACCAAAGCTCTATAAACCCTACTTTATTACACCATCCACAGATGAACTGCACTGAGGGAATATAAACTCTGTTATATTACAGTATCCAGGGACTACAGTCCTGAGAGATGGGGTGAATGATCTCTAATTTCAATTTGAGATCATAAATGTCCAGAGACCAACAACCCAGAGAAGACTCTAATCTTGGTTGAATTTTAGCCTCCAAGAGCAACCCCCCTGAGATAGTGAACATGAGTATTAAGTTAAGATTCTTGGGAGAGAGAAAGGTAGGTTTAGGGGGAATTCCCTGATACATTTTTTGAAGGTGGATGATGAAGACTTCCCCAGTTGGTCTATATAGCAATTGCCAACTTCAGAATAGCTTTGTGTGGTTTTAGTTGTCAATAGTGGTTTGTTTTTCCTCCTTTTTGGAAGTTAGTAGTGATTGTATCTGTTGTGGTAGTAATTGGATACACAAATTAAATCAATTTGCATTTTTTAAATTAAATCTTCCTATAATCCTTTCTTCAGATTTCAGATTTTCATTGATCTTTCGTTTGCTTTGATTTCAGCCAGAGAAATGACACGGGGAAAATTCCTCAACATTCTAGAGAAGCCCAAGAAGTAGCAGCTACTGGTGGACAGGATGTCCTGGGAACTGTAACCAAGCTCCCTTTCCAGTGCAGCTTTGATCATGCACGCCTCACTGCTTCCTCCGGGGAGGCCAAGGATGGACCTCCAGGACTGCGCCTCTCCCCTAGTCCTGGCACGCTGTACCTCTGAGGACGCTCAGCAGCAAGAGAAGAATCTGCTCTAACCAAGGATCATTCCAGTCATTCAGTCAGCTTCCACACTTTGACCTTCTTACCTTCAGAGGGCTTATTGTTCTTAAATATCGGTCCTGCTTTATCATTTCCAGAAGTGATTCAGGAGCCCCAGGATCTTACAGCTGATTTGACTCAGTCATGGAAAAGTCATTTGTGACATTTTGATTGAATGGGTGCTTTTGAGTTGTACTTCATGTCTTAAGAAGTATTTATAAGACAAGGAGACCAGAGACCACCTAGATTCTGGATCAGACCATACAGTCTGACCTGTGAACAATCCAGTATATACTGGGTTCAAGAAGCCCCAGCTGTAGAAACCAGAATCTTCTCAAAATGTACACGTGCTTTTTAAACTCTGCACTTCTCCTGATCATCCCATTGCCCAACCCTGCCTCCCAGCCCTGCCTTCCAGTTCTGACTCCAGGCAAAGAGATCCCTGACTAGTGAGTCCCTCCTAGAATTAGCCTGTATAGTAAAGGCCCGTGCAAGTTGCATTGGGCTCTAGACCTCAAGACCAATCTAAAGGTGACAGAAAGGACTTTTAAGTTCTAGTTAATCTGTTATAGATTCAAGCAGGAAAGTCAATATGGCCTGAAAGGAAAAGACAGTGGCTTATAGGAGTTCCCATTTGGTTGAAAACTGGAGGCCATAATTGACCTTACAGGAACATGCTATGAGATGGTGGCAATGTTTTGTCCCTTCTTATAACACATAGTTCACATAGTTCATCTGTGTAACAGAAACCTACACACACGTGCACACACACACGCACACAAAAGAAAAAGAGAATTTCCTGACTTAAATGCAGCTCTCATGGAGTTCTTCACCAGTTATCTGCCTCTGTGTTAAAACCTGAAACTCAAGCACATGGATAAAATCCACTATCTGTGCTGGCCAGAACCTAGCATCTGATGTTTTGAGAAGTACATGGAGTTTTTTTTTTTTTTTTTTTTTTTTTTTTTTAATTCAACTCTTTTTTTTGGGCCGTTGGAAGTGGTTGGGCCG
>CAUYPK010137915.1:0-12937 GCA_963574355.1 Loris lydekkerianus
GCTAGTATGCCGCATATGTGGAGAAAGTGCTTAAGAGTCCACTATGATGGGAAAACATTTAATTATTAAAAATAAATAAATAAATAAATTCTAAAAAAAAAAAAAAAAAAGAAAAAAAATCATGTAGTTTTTGTGTCTTACTGTCCACCCTGTTCTTCTTTTTTGAGACAGAGTCTCACTTTGTCACCCTCGATAGAGTGCCATAGCATCACAGCTCACTGCAACCTCAAACTCTTGGGCTCAAGAGATCCTCCTGCCTCAGGAGTAGTTGGAACTACAGGTGCTCACCACAATGCCTGGCTATTTTTTTAGAGACAGGGTATGGCTCTGGCTCAGGCTGGTCTCGAATTTGTGAGCTCAGGCAATCCACCAGCCTTGACCTCCCAGTGTGCTAGGATTACAGGTGTCAGCCACCATACCCAGCCCCATTCTTAAATAAAAAACTGAGCTGGTCCTTCAACACATCCTAATTCTACTCCCAACTACTCCAACGTAAAGAAAAAGAATGTCAAGTAACAGTCACATCACCAAATAATTTGGTTGGGGAAGAGAAAAGAAGAAATTATGCAATATATTTACTTTTGACATCTACCGTATATACTCAAGTATATATGGTATTTACTTCCTCACATCAATGCAGCATGTTGGTAATTGGATACTTAAATAGCCCACTCTCTCTGACCCATTGCTTCTACCAAATCCTTGTATCAATGCTCTGCTGAGAAATTTCTTGCCTCACACAGTGATAAGCAGAACATTAAGCTCATTGTTGCTAATTACCATGATTTTCTCATATCCTTCTGTATTTTGACTATTTAATTTAGATCACGACCTTACCAGTCAAGGTCAGTGTCTAAGTCTGTTTTTTATGGTACCCAAGGACCAAAAGGCAGATGCCACTTGTTCAGATAACATTGGTCTGGAATTCTGGACTTGTTTTGTTTGTGTGCCAAGGACAGATTCTACTCCAAGGCTTGCTCTATGGCACACAGCTGCGTGAAGGCAGAGAGACAGCTCAAGAGAACTGTGCTCTAAAATAGTGGATAATAAATGATTGTTAATTAGCTAGTTCCCTTGACAGCAAGGAATTGGAATAAAAGGCAAGAAACTAGTCAATGGAACTGCTACCATTGATCAACTATCTGGTCATAAACAGGTTAGTGAAATGAAACAAATATGGAAATCAGAGTCAAGCAGGTCTATTTCTGTCTCTGCTGTGAACTAGCTGTGAGACATGGTTAAATCACTAAACTTTTGTAGGCCTCAGTTTCTATACCTGGAAAATAAGGTGCAGTGAGTGAAGCAAGTTTGGACTGATATTTTTCCATTTTAATATCCCATGAGGACAACATTCTCATCAACAACTCTGCTATAAATCAGATACCCCCTTCTGACAGAATGTAAATTTGGGGACTATAGGTAGTAAAAAGGACAAGCTGCTAAAAAACATGGGACTTAAGGAATAATTATGATGTGCAGCTACTAAGTATAAGAAGAAGCATAAAAGGAAATCATTATATATTTAATACATTTTGAGATATTTAACTGTGAATATGGTATATTGAATGTAACAAATTGAAATCACATACTCAAAATTACCAAGTCTTCATTCTACTCAGATTAAGAAAAACTCTAAATGTTAATAAACTTTCTTACTGGTGGAGAGCCCTCAACACCCTCCTGTATAATGTCAAGATGTAGCACACTTTGTACACCACAAGAAAATATATATGCATAAAGCCATCGAAAGGAGACTATTCCATTTTGTTGAACTAGACGGAAAAGCCCAGAAGAGAGCCTTAGATCCCCTTTATGTTCTGCCAAGATTTAAATAAGGCTCTTGCTGTATGATAAGTACTCTGAATTTACAGTATGAGATATTCAGTTTTCCCTGAGTGAACTCCAATATTGTAATTTACTGCCATCCTATGTTTGAGTTTAAAAATAGGTAAAGGCCAGTCTCAATTTCTTAATGGGTCTTAATCCAAAATTTATTTGTTAAGTAAGGCATACTCACAACTCAAAATAAATTTTTTATGAACCAGAAATGAGCACACAAATCAATGTAGGTCACATGCATCTGAGTAGAGTATATGATGAAGGGAGAAAGGAAAGCTAGAAGGAAAGGATGAAGAAGTTAGGAAAAAGAAAATAAAATCTCAAATATTGTAAAAATAAGAGAGGTGGCATGGAGTAGTGATTATCCACAAAGACATTGGATGTAGGCTAGCCATTTTTCAATTCCCACTCAGTTCTACATAACCTCTTTGTCCCTTAGTTACTGAAACTGAAATAGGAATAAAAATAGTTCCACTTCACTGGGTTTTTGTGAGGATAAAATATCTTTACATAAAAAGCACTCAGAACAACAACAAACAAGATAAGCAACTAATTAAATTTTAGTTTTTAATCTTTAAAATGTATTGACTAGAAAGCCGATATATTTGTCTTGAATATTAATGCTTAAGGAAAAAGTCTTATTTAGACGATGGAAAAAAAGCAGATTCTAGATGAATTTTTAGAGAACTTTCAGATATTTTCAGAAGTTTGAAGATTCTTTATGCTTTTGATTTCATTAAAACTTAATGACTTCATTCTTCCCTGTGTGTTTATGAATGGGTATCTGTCTAGCACTATTTGCATACATAGCCACAAACAATTAAGTTTCTGCCTACAACTGTGACAGAAAGATTTGCCAAAGAAAGCGTACAAAATGTGGAAAAGGTAGTAGAGAGATCTAAGAGAAGTGAAGGCATAAAAAGGTCAATATAAAGTGGATTTAAGTGGAGTTACAGATTTTTAGTATATAGGGAACAAAGTAGACATATTTGGATATAATCCATAGCAAGCTTATTCCCTTTATCCCAAGGTTTGGGCAAAGTGGTTGTAGAAGAACAATTTAGGGTGGCGCCTGTGGCTCAAGGAGTAGGGCACTGGCCCCACATACCGGGAGTGGTGGGTTCAAGCCCAGCCCTGGCCAAAATTGCAAAAATAAATAAATAAATAAATAAATAAAATAAAAAAAGAACACCTTGGGTCTAATGGTTCTAGTCACTTGTTCAAGACAGCTTGGCTGTTGTCTGAGGTTCTTAGGGGAAGGAAGGTAATCCTTATTAGGTGAAAAGAAGGACCAGTTTTACCAACATGTAAACAAATTATTAAGTTCACTATTTAAATGTTTTAATCTAGGGAAGAACCTCTTAAAAATATGTGCATAAACCACCAGAAAACAGAAGATGCAAAAAGACAAACATAGTCTCTTGGTTTCTGCGTTTCATTTTGATCATTTGCATTCAATGTGTTATTATTGATACGGGGAGATTTAAGGCTGTCATTTTGTTAGATATTTTCTGTTTGTAGCATTTGTTCTTGATTCCTTTTTCTCTTTCTCAGATTTCTTTTGTATTAACTACTTCATTTAATATACGTAACTAGCAAATACACTGCATTTCTTTTTAATATTTTAGTGGTTGCCCTCTATTTACAATCTACATCTTTCATGTAACAGAGCCCACCTTCCAAAATCTCCCCTCCCATCCTTTAGGTTACTACTAAATCATATGTTTTATTTTGACATATTTTATAAATCTCACAATACAGTGATACTATTCTTGCTTTAGACATTTTGTTATTTTATAACATGATTAAAAAGAAAGAAACACCTGTCTTTTATATTTACTTTCATTTTTACCATTTCTGGAGTTCTCATTTGTATGGATCAGGGGTTGGCACATTGTGACTCATGGACCAAAACTAACCTGCTTTCTGTTTTTGTAAATAAAGTTTTACTGGAGTATAGCCATGCTCGTTTGTTTATGTATTGTTTATGATTGCTTTTATGCTACAATGGCAGAGTTGAGTAGTTGTGACAGAAACTGTCTGACCCACAAGGCCTGAAATATGTAGTATCTGGCTCTCTACAGAAAGAGTTTGCTGAGTCCTGGTGTAAATCCAAGTTTCTGTCTGGAGTCACATTCCCTCTGAAGAACTTCCTTTAACAGTTATTGTAGCACAAAATCTGCCGAGAACGGATTTTCTCAGCTTTTCATGTATCTGACAGTCTTTCCTCTATTTTTTTTTTTTTTTTTTTCAGAGACACAGTCTCACTTTGTCGCCCTGGATAGAGTGCTGTGACATCACAGCTCACAGCAACCTCCAGCTCTTGTGCTTAGGCAATTCTCTTGCCTCAGCCTCCTGAGCAGCTGGGACTACAGGTGCTCACCACAATGCCTGGCTATTTTTTTGTTGTTGCAATTTGGCCAGGGCTGAGTTTGAACCCAACATCCTTGGTATATGGGGCTGGTGCCCTACTCACTGAGCCACAGGCACTGCCCTTTCCTTTAATTTTAAACAACTATTGTCAATTGATACATAATTCTGAGTTGACAGTTCTTTTTTTCATTATAATACATTAGAGACTATCTGTCATTCCACCATCTTCTTGCTTTTATGTTTTCTAATGAGAAATCTGCTATAGTTTATTCTTTGTTGCTTTATATATGATATGTTTTTTTCTGCCTTTGGCTGCCTTCAAAATTTTGTTTTTGGTTTTAAGCACTTTGAATATAATATGTGTGGGAGGAATGTATGTGTGTTATTGTTTTTGTATCTGAAATCTTGCATCTATGGTTTGATGTCTTTCATTGTTTTTGGAAAATTCTTAGCCATTTATCTTTTCAAATATTTCTTTTGCATTGTTCTCTCTCCCTCTCCTGAAACTGCAAACATACGTATATTAGATAATATTGACCCATAACTCTGTTCTTTTTTTCACCTTTTTCCTCTGTGTTATAGTTTTGGATAGTTTCTATTGGCCTATCTTAAAGTTTACTGTTTTCTTCAGCTACTATGTTCTCTATTGATGACCACAAAAGAATTACTCACCCCTGCTATCATGTGTCTACCAATCCAATGTGAGTCTTTATTATTTCCATCTATCTGCTAAAAATTCCCCTTCTACTTATGCATGTTGTTCACCTTTTCCACTAGTCCTTTAAATAAACATGTTAACCAGTTATTTAAACCCATGTCTGATAGTTCCAACATCTAGGCCATCTTTGAGTCTTGTTACATTAATTATTTTGTCTCTTGAAAATGTTGGTTTGTTTTTTTCTTGCTTGTGTGCTTGCCTTATAATTTTGAATTTTATATAATTTAATTTTGAATTATATAATTCAATTATATAATTTTGAATATAATATCCTGAATGCAGGATATAAATATATATACATATAGAATAGTAGGCCCAGAAATAGGAAATTAGGCTAGGGTATGCCTCTTTTTGTATAAGGCCTTTAGTGTGGGAAACTGAGTCCATCTAATCAGGATATTAGCTTGGAGTGATTACTGTTGTCATTACCTTCTACACCAGAGGCTTCAATCCTCTGTAGCAATCAGCTACTTCTGTCTAGTGCTTAGCATGTGGCTAAGTGCTGCAAGAGTCTTCTCCGTGTTAATAATTCATCTTCAGCTTTCAAGAGACCCTGTAGATCCGTGTCCCCAAGTAGATTATCTCTCCATGCTTTCACCCATCCCCCAGTCACAGACTGCAATTGCTTGGTATTCCTTGTAAGGTTTGTGAAGGACGTAGTTCTCAGCCTTGGTACTTGGCTGATCTGGCGTGCTTGATCCTCTCTGATCAAAAAAGTAGGAATTTTGTAGTTTGTCAAGCTTTTTTCCTTATCATAGGAATGAAAGTGACATTCTTTATAGTTCTCTATACTAAAAGCTCAGTCATCTGATCTTGATTTTGCATAGTTTCTATTTACATGTTTTCATATTTATTGATCTTTTCTTCTGTAGTGAATAAGCAGTAGTTAATTTCACTCAGTACATTTATCATTTCAACTATTACATTTTCATCTCTAGAAGTTCCACTTAGGTTTTCTTTCTTATAGCTATCATTTCTATTTCTTTCTTATAGCTATTGTTTTCCATTTTAAGCACATGTATAACAGTCATTTTAGCTTCCTTATTTGCTGATTTCACCATCTCTGTACATCCTCAGGACTGTTTTTCTACTGCTTAGTTTTTCTCCTGGTTAGAGTATATTTTCCTGCTTCTTTTCATGCCTAGCAATTTGTAAATAAATGTTAGACCTTAAAAAGTTCACATTTTCAGGTGCCGAATTTTATTGTATTCCTTAAAGAATGTCAGACTTCGTTCCAGCAACTAATGTTACTTGCAGTTTTATCCTTTTCCAGGTTTGCCTTTAACCTTTGACACAGCAAGAATAGAACACCCATGTAGCCCCAGCACACAATCTTCTGTCTACTGTACATATTCCTGGTTTATTATGGGATCTTTCTATTATACTTTGGTTGACTGGAGGAAGAACTATGCCCAGCATTGTGTGAGTTCTAGGAATTCTTTAGCCAAATCCTTTCAGGAGATTCTTTCAGCAGTCTTAAGTTTCTTCTCATACAGTTGGCCAAAGACTCAAGGGAATCAGGCCCTCCATGGATTTTGAGCACCCTCTACTCCCTTCTTTTTGCCCTGTAAATCCTAGCCACCTTGGCTGCTTGGAATTCTAATCTTTGTCTTTTCAACACAGTAAGATTGCCTGGCTCTGTTTAATTATATCCTCCTTTCTATGCTGTGGCCTGGAAGATTCCTCAAGGCAGTGAGTTGGAACAACTGCACAACTCACCATGTTTGTTCTCCTCCTTTCACAGACTTTCTATTTTCAAATATTTAAAAACTAATGATTTAATTAGGACTACTATGAAATTTCCTGTGCTTCTTATACCTCTTGGAAATCCTTCCATACATACTCCCCAAAGAGAAAAAAGTTTTTACCTATTCTTTCTCTAGCAGATCCATTTTTGTAGATCAGAAAGTGAGACTTTCTGACCAACAAAACAAAACGGAACAATGACCAAACCCAAACCTCCCCCAAACTCACTTAAAGCAGAAGAGAACTTGAAACAGCAATAGATCCTAAATTTGTTACTATTTTTACATTTTGGAGGATCCTGAATTAAATACATCCTACTCAGCTAGATTACTATATGTTGGATTTAATGAACTCTTGGACAATTTAATTGTCAAATGACTTCTATTTTTATGATATTGTAAGGAGGCTCTCTTCAACATCAGATGTTTTACATCATAAAATGCTTTGAATTCCAATAACTCTACTGACATATCTGAATTTGGAACAAGCTACTGTAAGAATACGATCCCCTTGTATTAACTGTACACACATTATTTGTACAAGGTTAAAAAATTGGCAATTTTCTAGTTCTCATAATTTCAGTTATAGAATATAATGTTCATTTCTTAGCTCTCTTCTTATTTTCTATGGCATGTTAATTGATTCTCTAATTCACTGTCATGTATTTTGTTATTTAAGTCATCAGTTCCTGGTCCTATTGTATGTGGCATGATATACATACATACATACATACATACACACACACACAAGCACATACACATACTCTAAATTTATGCTATAGATATCTTAGGATATACTTGTAAAATGTGCTGTTATTAAGTTAAATTCTCAGCTGGCCACAGGGTCTTATGGGCATAATCCTAGCACTCTAGGAGGCTGAGGTGGGTAGATTGCTGGAGTTCAGGAGTTCAAGACAAGCCTGAGGCAGAACGAGATCCCATTTTTACTAAAAATAGAAAAAAACTAGTCAGACGTCATGCTGGGCACCTATAGTCCCAGCTACTCAGGAGGCTGGGGCAAAAGGATAGCTTGAGCCCAAGAGTTTGAGGTGGCTGTGAGCCATGACAACACTGAACTCTAGCTAGGGCAACAGATTGAGACTCTGCCTTAAGAAAAAAAAAAAAAAATTCTCTCAGAGTTCACTGCTTCTCAACTTAGATGTCAGATGTCTATCTTTATGCACATTAACTGTATTTATATTCAATTCATTTTTTTCTGAATTGCTTCTTATCCTACATTAGACTATATTTAATAAAAACAGATTTCATTAAAATATTTTGAAAAAGTGTGCTAAATATCAGTAAAACTTACACTTAAAAATTTATTTTAAAGCAATATATTCTTTCTCTGAAGGACTTCTACATCCTGGCAACCTCACATAGATGCAGGACTCTATATCTAGACCCATCTCATGTGAGAAAACTGGTCATGTTCTAGTTCATTATAATGTTTGTAAATTCATCTGAACATTAAAACACAATTTCATAAACTTGCATTTTGCCATTTTCCTTGACCATTCCAAGTTCACTCCCTCTGATAGCTGCTGCACGTGCCAGCACGTCTACACAAACTGTTCTTCTGCCAGAGCTCTTGAGTCTTTCTTTATTCAGCGTTACTCACTCAGAGAAGCCTTCTCTGACCACCCTCGCTAAAAGAGCCTTACTCCAACCCTTCCTTCTCTATCACATCTTTTTTGATGCCAAAATTAAAAACTGCCTGTTTCCTTTGCAGGGATAATGAAACTTAACCGATAACATTTGGTAAAACTATTATAACTTGCAATTTTTCCCTTTTTAAAATACAGTATACCCTCCATAATTGCATGCCTCCTTAAGTTGACCTAATTTTCATGGACTAGACAGGCACCAAATGTACATTAGGCCTAGTTGTTCATAATGACCACCTCTGTATGTTAACCAGTTTGTTATAGTCCCTCGGGTGGTCAACATACAGAAGGTTCTACTGCATAAAGTTTAGGAACTCTGCTTTAATTTGTATTGCCACTTTACCTATATTTTACTACCATAGTCTGTATTTGTAGCTTTCTATGTCATATTTCCAATATTGAAAGCAGAACTACTTTGTGTTTTCTGTTCTTGTGCTTGTCTCTTTTCACTTACAACTTTAAAAAATACACATAAAAATTTATTTGCATCATTACAGGTTTTTTAGTTTGTATTTTCTTTTTCTTCTCAGTAAGAGTTCATTTGGGATAAAGCTTTAAAAAAAACTATAAAATTCCTTAAAATATGTGAATGGAAGATCATAGTAAATAAGTAGCATGAATTAAAAGAACCAGTTTAGGGATTACAAATAATTGCTTAAAAGGATATAGATTTAGAGTTCCCAGAAGGTATCTTAAGATCAAGGAAAAAAATATAAAGACAGCTTTAAAGGGTGGTTAACTACTATACTGATGTTAAACAAATAACATACTCATTGGAATTCAACTTTCTAGCAGTAATAAGCTTAATAACTGAATATATAGTTATATTGTTAGCATCGAGAATAGAAGAAGTGATCCAGAAAAGATTGCATTTATTCCAGTTTTACATCCTCAACTTTTTGGATTATATTCATCCAGTATCTATTTAAGGAACTGCTTTGGAAGGCCCTTATGTTTTATGCAAGGAACTGCTATTTTCCCAGATGAATAGAATATCCATTCTCCAGCTCCAAGTTTCCATGACAATAAAAACAAAACATTCATCAGCACCAACTTGGTATTTGATAGCAAATGCAGCTGCAGCTTATAACAGTTCAATCTTTATCCCAACTCTTTTCTGCCGAACAGAAGCACTATATTTCTCCAAAGTAACTGAATTATTTTTACAGCGATTTCCCCCACTATAGACCTGAACACTAACAATTAAGTGAGTTACACCATCTCCAATCTTCAAATCATCCTCTTTTCCCACATACAATGAAAAGTTCGTAAATTTTGCTAAGAGCACATTTGATTTGTAAACTCTGAAAGCTTAGCTGATTTCAGTAACCATTTAATGGTTAAGCTTTTCTGACTGACTCCAGAGAAGACAGAATTTTGGGAAACACATTAGCAGTAAACAAAAAGCTAAATTAGATTTAGTTGGATTATGGTAAGACAGTGCCCCCTTGCGTCTTGGTATTTCTGCCTTGCCTAAATCTAGTATTTGTTTCCTTAGAGTTCTGTGGTATGGATTTGAATTTTTTTTTTTTATATAACAGAGACATAATTTCCTAACTAGCAGTTTTACTAAGAAAAAAATCCTACCTTGTTGCAATATAAATACATTAGCTATTAAATATCAGTGAATTTAACACTAAAACTGACTCTGCAACGTGAGGAAAATGTAACAAATTTCCACATATTCAGTAATTTGAAATTTCACATTTAATTTACCATTAGTAAGAGATGTTGACTAAGTTTTAAGAATGAAAAGAAAAACCCTTGGTCATCTGTCAGAGTTTCCTTTGGTGTTGGTTCTCCTCTGTAACAAATGAATTTGAAGCTTTACTCACAGGGAAGACAGATCCTACTAAATAAACAAAACGAATACGAAATCTTAAAAGGTATTTGTAATAACAATAAGAGTTACAAATAGTTTTAAAATGAAAATTACATAAAAATATCATCCATGTTTTAACCCTATTCAAAGAGTAATACTCAAACCAGAGGAAAAGCGATGAAGTTTGCAAAAAATCAGAATCTCAGGTCCTAAGGCAAAAGATGCAAATTCAAATTTGCATTTTAGCAAGATCTTCGGGTGGTTCTCATAAACATTGATGGTTTAGAAGTTCTAAACTCAATGCCCTGCTACCTTCAACTACCACAAAGCAGGAGTAGAACAGAGCCAGGAGACACTGACTGACTCTCTGGACACAGGAGTTAACGTTTAGAGATTAGGTAGGATTAAAGGGAAAAAGAGCATCAGTAGCAGTTTTTGGACCTCTGATTGAAGCTATGCCAGTCTGCTTACTCAAGTGACTTATACAATAACTCTTTTTCCATTCTCTGAAACAATTTTTTTTTTTTGCAGTTTTTGGTTGGGGCCAGGTTTGGACCCACCACTTCTGGTATATGGGACCGGTGCCCTACTCCTTTGAGCCACAGGTGCCGCCCTGAAACAAAAATTTTTTAAAAAATAACAATTAAAATTTTGCCAATCAGAGATTAATTTGGGTGTCAAAAAGTTTAAAAATGCAAATAATTATCAATGAACCCTAGTACATTTTTTGTACTATGTACATATTTTTACATATTACAAACTAATATTATCTCATTTGACACCACAGCCCTGATAAATATGTTTTATTACTTCCATCATATAAATGAGAAATCATTACAAATGCGAATCACTGAGGTCAACTAAATTACCCAAGGTCACACCGGTAGTTACGATTGAGCAGATTGCCAAGACTCACATCCTGATTCTAATTCCTAGGTTCTTTTGCACTATACCACATTCCCACTACTTATTAGTGTGAATGAATTTAATTAGGTTACCTTTCTCATAATATTAGATAAGGTCAGCTAGATTAGAGATCTAGTAAACAATTGGAGAAAAAGAAGTAACTAGACAAAATACTCTTGGGGAGAACCTTAGAGCTGACAACTAAGGCAGCACAATGGGACAGCACTTAGAAAACTTGGAGTAAGGGACTCTGGAAGAGAGGAGGGAGTTGCAGGCCAGCGGTGGGAAGATTCTGAAATAAATTGTACCAAGGAAAGAGGAATATATCAAAAGGTACCGTATATACTTGAGTATAAGCCGAGGTTTTCGGCACAAAATTTGTGCTGAGTTCGGGTTTTTCGGCACAAATTTTGTGCAGAAAAAACTCGGCTTATACTCGAGTATATACGGTATTCCAAAAGTCTCCGTACATAGGAAAAATTAACAAACTCGCGTTAACAACAGATACCTTGAAATGTGTTCACTTCCAGCAGAAAAGAACACTTTATGTGTATGTAGAAAGACATGGTCAATATTTTGTAAAATTTGATAATGATTATTTTCTAAAATAAAGGTACATTTGGCTACAAGTTCTCATTTCCCTAAGTATGGAGACTTTGGGTAGACGCTTTGATTCCGGCCTTATGTAGCGTAAGGAAGAACTTGCTCCTTTTACTTTTTGTCCTATACTACCATAATCTTCTTTCTGGACTAAGTTAAGCTACATTATGTGTCACTTTCTTATAGATCACACTTGGAATATCTACTATTCCTTTTAAGACTAATCTATGGGAAAAGAAGGGCAAGTTCCCAATGAGTTGCAAACTAGTTTTCATGTTCATGTGTCAGTAAAGTATCATATTCTCCTACCCAATCAGTCATCACACGTTAGGAATGTATCTAGGAGAAAAAGCTAATTAGTTGATACCTAACTATGAAACTGAGGAGGCAGATGTTCAAAATGGAAGAAGTGGTGCCGGTTTTGGCACACTGGAGCCTTGGGCTGTTGCCCTGGGTAGAATGCCATGACGTTACAGCTCATAGCAACCTCAAACTCCTGGGCTTGGCACCGCCCAGACCTCCATAAGAGCTATGCAGCGACCCCCGACCAGTGACCCGCACCCACTGGGCCTATGCATTCTCTGACTAGGAACTGCGGGAGCCACGCAACCCTGAATCCTCCCTCCAGTGTCCTCCTAGCCTCCACGCTAACCGGTTCATCTGGCCAGGGACTCTGGTAGCTGTGTGCCCTCTGGAGCACACCCTGTCTCTACGCAGAGCCCTTCTCCTGGCCAGAGACTGCTAGAACCTTGGACACTCTGTGCCAAAGTCATAGGGCGCCAGGCACCCCCAGAACCGTGCACACCACCCCCAGCCCTGTTTCTGGATCCAGGTGTGTAACACACCGGAGCTGCTTCTACAACCAGAACTCCCTAGCTAGAGCAGCCCCACAGGAACTACACAGGGTCACTCCCTACAAAGATCCAGCAACAATAGAGTGATCTCGCTGGGGTCTAATCTTGGAGAGACACCTCCCCAACTCTGAGGACGGCCAGAGGCAATGGTGAGGTGAAATCAATAGAAAAACTCTGGCAATATGAATAATCAGAGTAGATCAACTCCCCCAAGGATCAATGGGGGCAGAAATAGCACAAGACCCCATGCACAAACAAATATCTGAGATGTCAGAAATTGAATTCAGGACCTGGATATCAAACAAGATCGAATTAGAAATCCAAAAGTTATCTCAAGAATTCAACAGATTCAAAGACCAAATGACCAAAGATTTTGACACATTGAGACAAGAAGTTGCATCCCTCAAAGATCT
>CAUYPK010137917.1:0-22948 GCA_963574355.1 Loris lydekkerianus
TTATGCTTCTGACAATGGTTTGATAACCAGAATCCACTGGAAATTTGTTTTTTGTTTTTGTTTTCATTTTTACCATTTTCCTATTTTTTGGTGTCACTAAGTTAAAAATGGTTAGAAATTGCCTCATTACATGTTTCGCTCATTGATTTTAATTCTGTGATACGCCTCCACGTTTGTAGACTGATTCATGACGAGTCATTGATGCCCAATCAGAGACTATAAGGCAACCACCCAGAAGACTTAAGACATCAAGACTTGGCTGCAGGTGTTGTGGTCTCAGATTCAGCTCTTCTTCTGGATTGTTTTTTAAGAGATGGACAGACACTGGTATATTTTGAAAGGGCTAAGAACCACCACTGGGGTGGATGAAACCACCATGTACTGAAGTATTTGGCTTTAACTGGGCAGCTACTATTATAATATTCTGATGTAATAGTGGCTGGTTTTCATTTCTTTTTGAAATATTAGCATAGGCATATTAGTTTTCTTAATTCCCTCATTGTCTCCAAAGAGAACATTTGATTACTTGGGGCTAGTTGAAGAATATGTTCTGAAAGTCTAATCTAATCCTTTAAGAACGTGTGAGAAATCTCTCAGATGAAAGGCTAGTGATAGACCTTTGTGTGATGTCTTCATCATAAACAGATACCCGGAGGCACATGTATCTGGGGGACATGTTAGCTATCCCCCATATTAGCTGGGGGACAGGGGCTGAAATCTTTCTGCCCTTAGATTAGTAATGAAAATATCAGCATTCTGTAGCATTCACAATACATGTGGATGCAAATGACAAAAATTTCTCCAGTGCTGTTTAAATAGGAAAATTCTATAATTGCACTGTCCAAGACTGAGAAACTGAATTTTTTTTTTAATTTTTATTTTTAGAGACAGAGTCTCACTTTGTCACCCTGGGTAGAGTGCTGTGGCATCACAGCTCACAGCAACCTCCAGCTCTTGGGCTTAGGCAATTCTCTTGCTTCAGCCTCCCGAGTAGCTGGGACTGCAGGAGCCTGCCACAATCCCCGGCTATTTTTTTCTTTGTTGCAGTTTGGCTGGGGCCGGGTTCGAACCAGCCACCCTCAGTATATGGGGCTGGCACCCTACTCACTGAGCCACAGGAGCCACCCGTAACTGAATTTTTTATTTCAATTAATGTAAAATTAAACAGCTGTGGGTGGCTAGTGGCTCCTTATTGGACAGGATAGCTACAAACAATGGCTTAAATAAGTAGTGGGTTTATTTTTCTCACATGGGACAAAATCTAGGACTAGGAAGAGAGGGATTCTCTGGGTGCCTAAAGAAGTTACTCAGGAAACGAGCTTAACCAGTCTTCAGTATCCCTGAAGTTTGACTTTCTGTCATGGTCACGAGATCTACGTGCCCTGATGCCACATCACATCTGTATTTTCCACAGAAAAAAAGAGGATTGGGTAAAAGATTAGGCCTTCTCAAAAAAAAAAAAAAAAAAAAAAAAAGCCTCTTGTGTGTTCCTTCCTCTAAAAGACTTGTATCTACTTTTCCTTTGCTAGGACCTGTCACATGGCCTGCCACAGAGGCTGGGAGCGCAGGTGTCTCTTTTACCAGCTTCTACTATAGAGAAGTGAGAGGAGGAGGGGACTGGAAGGGTTACGGTGTCCACTACTCCACAGTTTTTGTCACAGCAGACATTTAACTAGTAGATTCTGTGGAATTTCATAATCATGGGCCTGGAGTTGTTAGTATTTTTTTCAAAGATCGAGGTGACAGTCGGTGACAACTAGACTTCAATATAGAATTCTATATTATAGTACACAGGATTAGAACTTTGATGTATTAGAATGATGATAAGTACCGGGTGTGTTGCATTTAAGGAAAACTGTCTAAAAACTTGGTCATATAAGTGGATTTCAAAATATTAAAAACAACTTGGTATGTACTGAGGAAATAAAGGTATTAGAGATAGAAAATTCAAAACCAAATGTCAACATTTGTAAACATTTTTTGGTTATTAGATGCAGGGGAATGATGCCCATGGGTTGCTCTGGAAACTCCCAACATTAATGCTTGTCCTCTCAACCATGAATATAGATTAAAATAATTGTGTTAACACAATAACAAAGAAAATGCCAGGAAGGCTATGTTAACCAGTGTGATGAAAAGATGTCAAACCGTTTATAAAACCAGTGTATGGTGCCCCATGATCGCATTGATGTACACAGCTATGATTTAATATTAATTAAAAAAAATTAAAAAGAAATAAAAACTGCCTTTTACAGAATAGGAATCTGAAGCCTGGAGCAGTGAAGGTTCTTGTCTAAAACCTCACAAGCAATGTGGACAGACTCAGAATTCAGAGGCAAAGTTGAACAAGGAAGGGGGAAGCCTGTGTGATCTTTCTGTGACCCGTATCTGCTCACATTTGTTCCCTGTTTTAAACAGTGGCTGCTCTGTGAAAGTTGGCTCTGAGTCTCCCATTCTCTACTCTCTGTCCTGCAATGAGGGAGAGGAAGATCCATCCGTGCCCAAGACTCTTAAGCTCCTCAAGAGTTAAAAGTTCTTCTAATCATCTTTAGACCTCAGCGGAGGTCTGACACACTTTAAATAGTTACTTTACCAGATACTTTATCAGTGTGTGTGTGTATACATATAATTTAAAATTTTTTCTCCCTCCACCAGGGATGATTTGCTACAGACTGCTTTTGGGTTTCTCATTTTTGCAAAGGAAACATGATTGTAAAATTTAGGTAGAATGTATGAATGACTGCCAGTATTTTATTCACTATATTTAAAATTTATACATCTTCAGTGTAAATATTTTCCAATAATCTATTTATTCTTCTCTTTGAATTGATGTTTATAGAGATCTATGTTCCCTTATAATAGAAACTAAGAATAAAAGGCTTCCTGTAGACTTTTCTTTCTATGCATGTGGATAGAACTTTAGTGCTTTCATTTAATTACATAATACATTGGTATCTTTATTTCTCTTGAAGTATTTTTTTCCTGAAGTCATAATCCCTTGCAAAATGAATATATTTTCCAAAAAACCAAAGGCTCATTAAAAAAAAATTGAAAGGAACTTTATATGTTACACAAACCAGTGGACCAATTTCGTTTGCTTAGTCTTAAAGGGAACAATGGAACGAAGTCAAGTAGCATTTAAAGAATTCAGTTGTATACAGCACAGACTGGAATTAATGGTATGTTTATCCCATCCTGGCTACAGATGTAGATTATGCTCTTCACCTACCTGACTTCATTTCAGAACTAAGAGAAAGAACATTTACAAATGTGTTAAAAATGCCTGGGTTTTAACAGCCGCCACAGAAAGAAAAGTTGATTGATTTTATAAACCTAAGAATAAAGACCTCACTTACCTAATTCTCTCCTCTTCTAAACACCTGCTGAGTGTAAAAATGATACCCTACCTCTACTAAAACAAAGCTGCTGCCCATTTTATAGACATCATAAAACTTAAGACAGATGCACAGAGTTTGCAATACTTTGCATACTTTCCAGCATTTCAGTTTATCTTCATCGCATGGTGGTCTTCCAAATCTGGAGAAAATAATAGAGCCTTCTTGTGAATACTGTCCAGTAACAAGGATTTCCTGGACCTTCTTCATCTCATGTGAAACTGGTTTTGAAGTCTCTTTGTTAGTTCTTAGAGAGACTGAAGGGACAAATGTATTTTAGAGCTCCTACTAAGCACTAGACCCTTGCTATAAATTTTTGCTATTTTTAGAAATCTCTAGGTAAACATTATTGCTCTATTGCATAGATTAATGAATCTCTGAGTAGTTAAGCAATTTATGGTGATAAATTAAATTCTCCCTATTCCTTTAATTGAGAAGTGAAGTCAGATTCTCTTGTCCCTGAATTTGGGCTGGCCTTAGTGATTCCTTTGATTAAAGTATGTGGGAGGCTGGGTGTGGTAGCTCACTCCTTTAAACATAGCACTGGGAGGTGGAGGTGGGTGTATCACCTGAGCTCAGGAGTTCAAGATCAACCTGAGCAAGAGCAAGACCCCATCTCTACTACAAATAGAAAGGAAAAAAACAAACAAAACACCCCAAACCTAGCCAGGCGTTGTGGCAGGCAACTGTAGTCCCAGCTGCTCAGGAGGCTGAAGCAAGAGTATTGCTTGAGCCCAAGAATTTGAGGTTGCTGTGAGCTAGGCTGATATCACACTGCTCTACCCAGGAAGAGAAAGTGTGACTCTGTCTCAAAAAAAAAAAAAAAAAGTCTGTGGGAGAGGTGGTGCCCTAGGACTTCTGAGGCTAGGTCCTAAGGAGCCTCCCAGCTTCTACTCACAACCCGTGCTCTTAGCGCTCCAAGCTGACATAGAAGTTCAACTATCTGAGGCCACCAAGCTTTAAGGAAGCCCAAGATAGACTAAGGCAGCCTATAGTTGTTTAAGCCCCCAGACTTTGGAGCCATCCAGCTGAACATCCAACTGTGCAATGGAGCTGACTTGTTCTCACTCTTGTGAACCTTAAATTCCCAGCCCACAAATCACAAGCTGTAACAATGATGGTGATGGTGATGGCGATGATGAAAACAATAATAAAGATGAGTTATTTGAAACTGAGAAGGTACCTGCCACACTTGCCAAGTTCTAACCCAGAGCTTCTAATTCCGAAGTCTTTGCTCTTAACCTCCTTGTGACTGTCAGCTGCCCATGTACCTGTCATGTTTCATTAAATATATAATGTACAACTATAGGAATAAAACTGAATAAGTTAGATTTTTTTTTTCTTTTAAGAAAACAAAGCTAAAACCAATTTGAAATGACTCTGCTATGTGCTTCATTTTTCTTCAAATTCCGTAATCCGAAATGTCATTGTGATATGATCTATTTATTCAACTGTCTGCCTCCTCCTTCAGGGTGTAAACTCTACATAGACTTTGCTTTGCTCCTTGTAGCTTCAACAGCGCCTACAACAGCACCTGGCATGAGCAGGCACTCAGTTATTCAACAGAAGCATATTTGCTAGATAAATGAATGAATCAGTGAATAAACGATTTTCAGAGAAAAGAAAGCATAAATGCATGAATGTTACTTCCTGTATAGAATATAATTCTTTTAGGGAAAATGTGAAAACCAGAATTTTACAAAGATAATGAAGCAAACCTGGTTTGCTTTGTAATTTAGGGGTTTCTGGTTATCCCAAACCCCTAAATAACAAATGTTAAGATTATACCACATTCACATCAGAGTTTGTCTCTTAAATAAAATATTAGACAGAATATTGCTTATATTTTCCCATTCCCTATTTCCCTATTCTAAAGGCAACATTGTAGTGTATATTCTTATGCTTTTAGTGCATATAATTTTATCCACAAATAATATATCTACTTGACTGTACCTTCAAAATACAGAATATCACAATTCTCGTTCCTTTTCACTTCCTCTTGGTACTTTTCTAGCTTGACTGCTAGCATCTTTTATTGGGATTGCTACCGCATCTCCCTGACTTCTCCGCGTACGCTCTCATGGTATCTTCACACCACTACTCAACCTCTTCACACCACTATTACCACTACTCACCCAGCAGCCAGGTCGATCCATCAAAAGCACACATTTCATCATGGAACGTCTCTCTTTCTGGCCCCTCTGTGGTCTCCATCACATGTGGTATCTGATCCAAGTCCTTGCTATGTTGGGAAAGGCCATGTCTGATCCATCCCTCCAGTTCAACCTTTCAGTCTCTCTTGCAGTCCAGGAACACCCCATGCACTCACCTTCTTGCTCTGTAGGAAGCACACCAGGCACAGTTCTCTGCACTTCTCCACCTCTGGACCTTTGCACTGCTAGTTCTTCCCCTTGGCTGGCCCCCCACAGGTCTGCCTCTTGTGGCTTGCTTACTGCCTGCATTCCATTTTTGTTTAAAAATTACTTCCTGGTAGGGGTGGGGGAGAGCAGTTCGCCTGTGGTTGAATTGCCATCTGAGCCTGTGCCAGGCTTTATTTTCGTCCTTAAAACTTAGGTATGTGTGCAGACGTATTTCTGTTTTCTGTTTCCTCACTAGATTACAAACTTTGTTAGATTGAGTACCTTTTGTTATTACATCCCTTTTGTGCCTAGAACACTTCTTAACATAAAGTAGGTACCCCCAAAGTATGTGTTGAATGAAGAAATATAGAAATACAGTGTTTTATTTTTTAAACTATACATAAAATTTACCATTCTGGACGCAACTTGTGCCAACCTGATTTTCTTAGCCAGTGTTGCTTTCAAATATGTTCATATTGAGATCTATCTACCCTGTTTCCCCCAAAATAAGACAGTGTCTTATATTAGGTTTTGCTCCCAAAGATGTGCTAGGTCTTATTTTCAGGGGACGTCTTATCTTTCCTGTAAGTAGGTCTTATTTTCGGAGGATGTCTTATTTTGGGGGAAACAGGGTAGTCCAGCCATCTTAACTGTGGCTATGTTATTTCATACAGTTTATTTATCCATTCCCCTATTCCTAGCTTGTGGTCACTTTCAGTTTTTCACTTTTCTAGACAATGCTGAAAGGAACATTCTTTTAAGTAAGTATGCCATCTATGGTTGTATTTTCTTATAGATATATAACAGGAAAAAAAAAGTCTATTTTCTTTTACCTACCAGTCAAATTCATTATAAAAGTGATCGCATTAAAATTATTTTTTTGCTTAGAGGATTAGTCTATCACCAAATGTTCCCATATAAACCTGAAAGTCATTTGAGGAGAGGAAAAATAACATCAAAGTTTTTTTGAAGATGAGTTTAATATCACATCTATTTTTTAAATCTCATACTTTTCTGATGTCTTGTCCTAATGGTGCACACTAGCTTCTCCTAATAAAACGAGAAGTTAATGTTACCCATGCTTATTTCATTCTGGTATTTGTGTGAGTGTGTATGGCAGTAAGATTATTTGAATTACTATCATCCCAGAGATTCAAGCAATGCTGCTGCTGTTCCACTAAATCATAGAAAAACCTTTCAGACAGTTTTGCATCTTGTTTACCAAAGTTTAAAAACAAGCCAATTTTATTACAGAATTGAAAACTTTATTTAACTGAAAAGATGATGAGAAGAAAAAACTATTGAAAAAGTCATTAAGAGTTATAATACTAATAAAGTATAATATGGCCCATTTACAAAAAGAATAGGAGCTTTAGATGTGCTTTGTAACAGCATACTTTACAGGTGATGTCATGCGGTTTGACTCTGAAGCTGTGAATGTCATTAAAAAGATAAGAAAAAAATTGCTTTTCTAAGGATGATAATTTTTCCTTGTTCATTGTTAAATTATTCTGGGGGAAAAAAGATGAATTCAATTTATTTAATTTGTAATTTGTAATAATTTGGACAGAGGTTAATCTAAACTTTATTGCTACATTTAAAAAATGTATCCATGCTAAGGAAAATTAAAAAGTAACTAATATTACAGTTGAATAGACTCAGAAAATACAGTCCCTTCATTCAACAATCATGTATCAGGTGCTGTTCCTGATGCTGGGGGCATAATTACAAAGAAACATTTGATGTTTTGAGCTTATGGGCAGTGGGGGAGAAGGGTAATAAACAAGTAAACGGATGTTTAATGAGATAGTCTCCCATGGTAAGGTGACAGGTGCTATGAAGCTGAAAACGCACAGCAGTGTGATTGAAAATGACTGAGGTGGATGGGGCAGACTGCGCCGGCTGTGGGGACCAGGTACCCCCTCTAATGGTCCAGCTAAGAGCTGAATGAGACTTCCAGTGAAAGGTTCTTCAGTCAAAAGGAAAAAAAAAAAAAAAAAAAGGAAATGAACCGTGCTGAGGATGGGGACATTTTTGCAGTGTTTGAGAAGGAGAGGGAGAGAATGATGGATAAAGTGGGTGGGACAAATGGAGGCCTCGGAGGCTTGGTAAGGAGTTTGCTAATGCGATCTTGAAGGGCTCTTGGCAACAACGCCTTCCATTCTGGCTTTCTTGCTACTTACAGAGTCTACTTGAACATAGAACACTGTAAAATTACCTGCTAATCTGGGCTTGCCAGTTATTCCAATTGCAGGGATCTGTGATACTATGAAAGAAAGTGTCTGTTCCTGGTGACTATATTGGTATATAGATTTAATCATTTATAAAAGCCTGAATTATTCATATGTTTGTGTGACTTTATAAACACATTGGGACTTGTGGGGATGACTTTTTGTCCCAGGTGAAGAACTGGTACATAAAATATATAAAGGGATGGGGTGACCATCAAACTGTGGAAAGAGGGTATGTTTTGACTCCAGAGCAACATTATCTCCCTGTTCATTCTTTAACTCTTTTTGTCTAGGCTTCTGGAACCACTCTGTAGCTGCCCCAGGCAGTCCCCCCTGTCTTCTCGAGGCTTAGCAGCCACCGACATGCCCACCATCCTCCATGTGGCCTGTTTCCTCCCCCCTGCAGTGCTCTGACCATGTGCTGTGTGAGAGGATGTGGTTGGCCATGTGGGTGAAGAGTGCAGTGGGGCTCTGGACGAGACATCCACTTTCACTGTTCACTGCTTCACTAGCTTCTGTAAAATCCACATCATGTATTTTTTTCCTCTCCAAGGAAAATTTTTAAATAATCATGTCTTTTAGCCTAAAAATTAAAACAGATACTATTTTTATGCTTCCTCCATAAAAATATATTGGAGTTATGTAATGACTGTTAGTAATGACTGAAATTGGTAATGACGTGAACCATGGCTACCATTTCATGCCTGCCTGTTGCGAGCCAGGCTGTGAACGAGGCCCTTGCGGACTTGTGCATTATGTCCAGTGTCACGAGGCTTCCATCATGTACACATTAGTATTCCCAGTTTACAGACTAGGAAACCAGAATTGAGAGGTTCTGTAAACTCACTCAGATTTGCACAACTAGTGAGTACCTGTCTAGGTTTCAAACATGATCTTCAGTCAAGAGTCCAGATTCTTAGTAGTCTCATTCTCCAGCCCCATTTAAAATCAAAATAGCCACCCATGATGGGGTGTCTCCCACTATATTCCATGGGCTTAGTGAATATAATCTTAATTATTCATCACCACAGCCTGATAATGTGTGTTTTATGCCAATTTTTTAAAAAATGAAGTTAAGAGAAGTTTGATAAGTTAGGGTTTTCATCAGCACCTTACAATTTTCAGTGAAGGAAAGCCTCAGTTTTAATGGATCATGGAATGTCTAGCAGCAAAGCTGGCTTTGATTGTGGCTGAGCCCGAAGGGTATAACCTCCCTGTCTCCATTTCTTGGCTGTATTTCCCTCTCCGCTGGATACCTTCACACACAGCAGGGAAGGCTGAGGTGGCAGAATAGATTCTAGCAGCTGCAGGCTCACATTTTCTCTGTCTACCAGTCTTTAGAAGAACAGCCATGCCTCTTTTCCTATAGTTCCTACAGGTTTCTGGAATCAAGTATCATTTTCCTTGTTTGGCTTGGCCTGAATCACATGCTTCCCCCGGGGCAGGAAGGTGGAGTCAGTGCAATTTAAACCCAAGAAGAGAAGCAGAGAGTGGCACATTGAATCTTCCCCCCCAAAAAAGAGGGATGACAGTTGGCTAAGCAAAACAAAATACAGTAACATCTGTCCATTCCACCTGCCTCCAGTGCGGTGCCAGTTAAGTGGTATAGTCAGAATTTAAGTCCAGATTTATAAGGCTCCAAAATGCTTTCTCTTACTCTTTGCATTGATTTTCTTTTCCATATAATTGTCTTTAAAAATCCATTGTGAGATAATTTCTCAAGTTCTTGTACTTTTATAAATATATATATATATCCATTTGTTAAGGAAATTATGTTTGAAAGCACTATCGTACTTGTGAGTAATCTCGTAACAAAAATAGCAAGTCTCAATGTATAGAGTGATATTATTTCTAGAAGCTAGAAGCTCCAAACTTTAGATAAGAAAATGTAATGATTTACTGTCTGATTTCATAGCATATTTTTGCATTAAATAAAATATCCTTCTTTATGTCTCTCAAATAAAGGATATTTAGTATAGAATGAAATGTCCTCTTATCTTTTATTTTGAGGCTGCACCACTCCTTTCTATCTTTCAACCATCTTTATTTCATTATATTTGACCTCTGACTTAGAAGACAGTACTGTCCCCTTGAGGGAAATTAAGCAGAAGAGCAGGAGCAGAAAGAAATCATGTAAAACAATGGAAAGAGTACAAGATAAAGAATCAGGAAGCCTGGGTCATGACCCCCATTTGACAACAGCTTCCCGTGAATAAGGGCTGGCAAATGAGGTTCTACATTTCTGAGATGATCTCCAGCAACCCTCTTGTGTAACCTCTTCAAGGGCTATTTTCACAATGAGTGCAACAGAGTTCTTCAAATTAGCCAATAAAGCAAAACTCCTTCCTCAGACAAAATGAATTGAGAATCTATGGCAAAGTAGGTACAATGAAAGCTGCAAGATGACTCCTCAGGGGAGTCTGCTGTCATCTCCTGAAATGCATTGATTATTTCTTATGTGCAGGATACCATACCTGGGGCTATAAAGATGAAAAAAATATATATCAAAAGAGCTCTTGGAGGCTTATATTCTGGCTAGAATGATATGGGCAAAAAGATAAATAAATGCACAAGGTAGCATCACATATATGATGCGTAAATAGGACAAACAAGTGCTTCCCGCATTCAGCTACCCATCAGCAGTTCAGATTTTAGGGACTATTCACATAAACTTTGTAATATGGTGAATCTAATAATATCCATGAATATCAGCACAGAATTTAAGTATATGATTAAGGTAGGGACACAAAAGCTAGATTCATTGTTCACAGGTTATATCCAAATCCAGAGTATTCTAAACAAGGAAAGAAAGGGATTGGGAAACCTACTACAAAGCAAAAATATGATTACCGTATATACTCGAGTATAAGCCGAGTTTTTTGGGCACAAAATTTGTGCCGAGTTTGGGTTTTTCAGCACAAATTTTGTGCTGAAAAAACTCGGCTTATACTCGAGTATATACGGTATATCTCCCTCTGTTAACAAGGTTGTCCAAAAGAGGAGCCACTAGCTTGTATTAGCATATAGGGTATGTGAGAAACACAACTGAATCTCCTAGATTTAATATAAAAAGAGAATGCAAAATATCTCAATAATTTCTATTTTGACTGCATGTTTGTTGAAATGATAGTATCTTGCATATATTGGATTAAATAAAACAAGACTAGAGGTACTTTTTAATGTGGCTTTTAGGACATTTAAGGTAACGAATATGGCTTATATCTGGCTTTGGAGAGTTGGGTTTTCTGCTTTGAAGCTGGGAATTTTTTTTTTTTTTTTTTTTTGTAGAGACAGTCTCACTTTATGGCCCTCTGTAGAGTGCCATGACATCACATGGCTCATAGCAACCTCCAGCTTTTGGGCTTACGCGATTCTATTGTCTCAGCCTCCTGAGCAGCTGGGACTACAGATGCCCACCACAACACCCGGCTATTTTTTGGTTGCAGTTTGGCCGAGGCTGGGTTTGAACCTGCTACCCTCGGTATATGGGGCTGGCGCCCTACTCACTGAGCCACAGGCTGGGAAAATTATTTAATTGCTCTGAGATTAACTTTTATAAACTGTAAAATGGGGATGAAAGTAGTGCTGTTTTCACAGTTTTGTTCTAAGTGTTAAGTCAAATGATATTTATTAAGTACTTAACAGTACCCAGGATTCTATAAATGAAAGCAGTATGTTTAAGATACAGAGCAGGTTGGAACAGGGCCTATAGAGCTGGCCTACTGGGTGTGGAATTAGAGTAGCGCTTTTCTGGTGCTTGTAAATTACCTGAGGTTAGAGGTTAAATAACTAGTACCTCATTCCCCACCTACATACACATGAATTGGGTTTACTAAAAGTTCCATCTCCATTGTTGCTGGGCCAGCTCAATGAGGTAATGCAGGAAAGGTGCTTAGAACCCTGTTTGTAGTATAATACTGGAAAATGGTAGTTGTGTTGTTTCTGCTGTTGTTAATATTTAAAACATACTGGCATTTAATTTTATTTATATTTTCATTTGTATGGTTACTGCTGTGCATTGAATTTCTGTGTCCCTTAAAATTCATATATTGAAACCTCAATTCCAAATGTGACAGCATTTGGAGGCTGGGCCTTTGGGGTTTAATGGCCTTTAATGTTGGGGTTAGGTCAAAGGAAAGAGCCCACATGATGGGGTTAGTAATCTTACGAGGACTTGAAAGGGCCAGAGCTTTTTCTCTTTACCATATGAGGACATAAGGACAACATTAAAAACCAGGAAGAGGGCACTCAGCAAGACCCTCACCATGCTGGCGCCTTGATCTCAAAGTTATAGTCTCTAAAACTATGAGAAATAAGTGTTTTATTTATTAAGACATTAATAATGCTATGCAGTCTATGGTGCGCTGTTACAGCAGCCTGAACTAACACTGTTATTTGACTTTTTTTTGGGGGGGGGTTCTTCTTTAATACATTTATTCATTTTTAATTTCAAAATATTAAAGAGGTACAAATATTTTTGTTAAATGGATAGCTTTTATGAGGCTGAAGTCAGGGCTGTCAGTGTGCCCATCACCCAAATAGTGTTCATTGTACCTGTAACGTAGGTTTTTACCTGTCTCATTTCCCGTTTTTGACTTTTAAAAATTGTTTTTATTTAGTTCAATTTGTTTTTTCTGTGGTATTTGCTTTCAAATTTAGAGATTGTAACCAATGATTTCTGAATTCATTTCTTCCAGGGCAATTCTCACACAGCTAAAGGCACATGCTGGACTTTAATAGTCACTACCCATGCTCCCTCAAACAAACTTCCTATTTTACACTCAGACATCGTGGGTTTCATATTACCTCACTTGGAGAGATGGAAAATCAATTTTTTTTAAATTACTGCTGAGTCCTTAGCACCTAGTGAAGTGCCATCAAGTATTCACCAAAGTATTCAATGTATTTGATGAATGAATGAAAAACCAGATAGCCATCCTTATTAGATTAACAATGAAAATAAAATTTTAGGCCAGGCACAGTGGCTCAGATCTATAATCCCAGCACTCTGGGAAGCTGAGGTAAAAAGATGATTTAATGCCAGGAGTTGGAGACCATTTGGGCTTACATAATGAAACCCTCCCATCCACCAGATCTCTACAAAAAATATATCAATTAGCTGAGCATGGTGGCATGCACCTGTAGTTCAAGCTACTCGTCAGGCTGAGGTAGGAGAACCATTTGAGCCCAGGAAGCAAAGCCTACAGTAAGCTATCATTAGGCCACTGCACTTCAGCCTGGGCAACAGAGAGGGACCCTATCTCAGAGGAAGAGGAAGAGAAGAGAGGAGAGGAGGAGGAAAGTTTTAGTTATAGATCTAATTATTCTAACAGATACTTTTCTGTACATACAGCTCTTCCCTGAACAAAATCTTTGAGAATTTGTGAAAGTTTAAATTATTGATGGGTTCTAGACAAGTGAAGTTGCTGGGAAAGTGAGATTTGACTGTGGCTGATAATCTTTGAAGGCATAAATGAAATTCCACTACACTGGCCTTTTATTTCATCTTCTGCTCCATGTCATAGATGGGATTAAAGGGTGTTCTTTATCATTGGGACTGAACTGATAGTACTTAAAGTGGGCAGCAGTTTTAGAAATTCATTGCTATCTAGATTATTGTAGTCTTATACTTTATTGGTTTATTCCCATGCCCATACCCTACTTCCCAAAAGCTATGGTAGAATGGGCTCTGCTTTGAAGAAAGGCGTGTAACATTTCCTTGACAGTTGTGCTCAGGGATGCCATATGGACCCCTGCACAGTTGGTCCTCAATACCAATGAATGTCACAGGGCAGCCAGCTCAATCACTAATGAAAAAAGGGATTTCTTTTTCCTCTGAAAACTGAAAGCATTGCTGATTTCAGCAGTAGAAAAGTTATATGGTACATGCTATATTTTATGGTAAACTATATGGTATGTAGTTCAAGACTGAGAAGAGACTTCCCTTCCTTTCTAGTTCTGGGTGGTTATAGTAACTTCCCACACCTTAGAATTTGATTGTTAAAATTCACTGTAAGCCTAGGCATTACATCTAAAAAATAACAAACCACTGATGAACAGATTATTAGCCACCATTCTACTTTTATTTGTTTCCTTTCAGGGAAGCATAGGATTTAGTTTGTAATTATTGTCTCTTTAAATATAGGCACTTAGGAAACAATATTGCAAGACTATTTAGGACTTGGAATTTTTAAATAATAAAATCAGTTTGTCTTTAGTCTTTGAAAACATATTAAAGTATAAAATATCACCAAATCAAAGTTAAAATATCAGTTTCAGCATGTTAACTTATATGGTCGATATTTTTTCACTAATTTGATATTCTTAAGTTAAATATATAAAATCATTAGTATTCCTTTGTTCTTACCATATTATCAGTATGACTATTAGTCCTTATTTATTTTTATTTTTTACAGCTGACTTTGGATTTATGAACTTCTTGAATTTTTTTTTAAAAAGGAAGTATCATCTGAAAAATGTAGTTCCAAAATTCTTCTAGAAAGTTTATATGTGCACGTCTGCCCCATATATATGTATACATATTTTATATACAAAGATGTTACTGTTAAAATAATTTAATGTAAGTCAGAGTATTAAAGAACAAATATAAAAGACTTTAGATGCAACCTTGGGCAACAGGCATTAAGAATTCAAGGAGAGTTCTTTTATGGTGTTTCTAAATCCTTTGTCTAATGAGTTTACCATCTGAGTCATTTATTTACAGGGAATTAAATGGGAACTGCTACAGCAGTCCTGATAATCTGCGGCTGCTATGCTGTTATCAGAGAGCCTTGCCCTTCAGTGGACTAGACAAACACTCATCTCACCTATTTTATTTCTAGTATAAGCTCCTCGGCTGGGGACAAGTTTATAGTCATTCAAGAGACTTTTTTTATGTACAAAATAACCAAGAAGGGTGAATTCTGAATAATTATAAACCAAATCAACAATGTAAAGGTGGAAAGTACCATGAGGCTTAACTGCTAACTTGTAAAACTCTGTCCAAATATTCGCATTTTCATGGTGCTAGGTGAATCCATATTAGGCTACTAAAGCAAAGGCCCATGGTCTGGGAAGTGCTTGTTATTAATTGGGTCACGATTCAGGGCAGCACCCCCAGATGGCACCACTTCCAGCTGGTGCTGAAAGAAGACCAGCTCATTGTGATTGGTGCCTGACTCCTCCCAGCCCTGTCACCACTCACACCAAGGCAGCTCATCATGGTTGGTGCCTGTCTCCTCCCAGCCCTGTCACTACTCACACCAAGGCAGCTCATCATGGTTGGTGCCTGGCTCCTCCCAGCCCTGTCACCACTCACACCAAGGCAGCTCATCATGGTTGGTGCCTGGCTTCTCCCAGCCCTGTCACCACTCACACCAAGGCAGCTCATCATGGTTGGTGCCTGGCTCCTCCCAGCCCTCTCGCCACTCACACCAAGGCAAAGGATATTCTCCATGATTTCCATGTATGTCCAGCATCCGTTGCCCTTTTCAGACTTTATTTGCTTTTTAAGTTTAATCTAGAAATCCACTTAATCAGATTCTACCTGATAGAAATGTTAGAGACAGAAATAAAAGGATATTCACAGTAATTAGTTCACAGCTTGGCACAATTCTTATTGCAAAACTTTAGGAAGACTTTCTAGGCATGGCAGATCATATCTCCCTACTTTTCTTGAAGTGCAATTATAATGCAGCTTCTCCTGGATTATAGGGGCAAAAATTAAAATTTTGTTTGCAAGTTGGCCTTAATTTCTTCTGAGGTAAGAGTGCTGGTTAATAGAACATTAACAAGACCAGGGCCTTAGCCCATTTTCCAAACCCTAATGTTTGCAGAGGGAAGCAAACCCCCTTCTTACTAGGCTGTGAAATGGAGGTTGACTTTCTGAGAATTTTCTTTCCAGTCCATGCAGATGGATAAGAGTGAAAAATCTTAGTGTGATGAGAGGTGGTTTGTCTCCCTATCACTGGTACTCTAAAAATTGGTGAGGCAGGTTCTGTTGTGTCCCCTAACAAATTGGCTTGCATTCTGGAATTGCTCTCACTCCTTTCTACTTCTCTTTATGAGTCCAGGTGTTGAAATGCCCTGGGGCTATTCTATTTCATGGCTTCTCTGAATCCATAGGGTGCTTCTCTACTTCAAAATCAAATTTTTACAGTGATCTCTGGTGGAAAAAAATGTTAGTAAGCTTTTATCCCACCCCCAATGTGTCCGTTAAAAGACACACTTTACTCTTCCTGGTGCTAATATTTGTTAAGGTGCCGGGTAATTTATAGGTGAAGAGTTGAAGAATATGTTTACAGATTTTTTTTTTTTTTTTTTGAGACAGAGTCTCACTACGTCACCCCTGCTGCGGCGTCAAGCTCACAGCAACCTCAAACTCGGGCTTACGCAATTCTCTTGCCTCAGCCTCCCAAATAGCTGGGACTACAGGCACCTGCCACAACGCTGGCACCTGTATTTTTCTGTTGCAGTTGTCATTGTTGCTTTAGCTGGCCCTGGCTGGATTCAGACCCCTGGGCCTCAGTGTATGTGGCTGGCACCCTACCCACTAAGTTACAGGCACTGCCATGTTTACACATTTTTAACACCATCATATACATCCCCTATCTTGATAATATGTTAAAAGTCAAATGTTTCTTTGAGGGCCTTTTAAAGTTTTTGAGGGTTTTAATTTGATGTTTAGTAACTGAGCCTTATCTCCTGCAGAAGGCTTCAAAAGAAGTCACTAATCTACTTTATCTAAAATATACTATATCTAGTATATTTTTCAATATAAAGAAAGAATGCTTTTCCTGATATCAAGGGCTTTCCTGAAAATAATAAGGCAAGGAAAACAGGATAAATTGCTCAAGAAGCCAATCTCTGCGGTCTTGTAGGACAGAATTCAAACACCTCTGCCATTTACTAGCTATGTGACCTTGGGCAAGCTCCTCTGAACAGTGGTGATTTTCTATTCTTTTTTCCATTAAATGGAAATATAAATATAGTAGCAACTCTCTAGCTGACCATCTCCCTCGTTAACCACCTCCTTAAGTTGACATAGTTTTCATAGATCAGACACCATGTGTACTCAATGGAAGTTCCTTATGCTGACCACCTCTGAAATTGTTATAGTCCCTTGGGTGGTCAACTTACAAACTTTCTACTACAGTACCTACCCCCTAGGCCACTGTGAGATTAAGTAATGCGTTTCAAGGGCTTATCACAATGCTTAGCACATAATAAGAACACAATGAATTACAATGACAGCAAAGTCGACTAGATATTCTTATGTACTTTGATGGTTAAAAGTCTGATCTCTAAATTGCTTCTTTGTAGCACATAAACAAAAATACACTTCCAGAAGTAGATTTCTCACATATATAACCTAAAGAGTAATTGCGTTTGTTACCAGTCTTCATCATACTTACTGAACCAAAGGCACATTGTTTGGCAGATAATAGCTTGCTTTGGGGTTGGGTCTCCAGACCTTGTTGGAACACCAGCACCACCCCAACAGCTGGGCTCCTAGCTGTGGGTGGAGCTTGCCAGACGTCAAGTGCAGGGCTCACAGGTAACACAACTCTCATCAGATCTTCCGGGCTCCCACACAGCTCTAAGGTTGCTTCCTTGCCTATGCAGAAATGACGAAGGACAAAAACAGCCCAGGGTAGGTGGGATCTGCCAGTCCCCATCTGTTGTTACTTCCTCTGTTATGAAGAAAGCGTTTCCTAGTTCCATTATGAAATAGATCTCTGATTTCTGTGAAACTGAGAAATCAAATCTTTGTGTTTATGGGACCAAACAGATAGATGTCTCTTAAATGGGACCGTGAACAGAGGCAGACTGCCAAAGGCCAAGGTATTAAAGAAAGGGAATACTCTTCTGACTTGTCTGGTCTGGAGTATTTATTACATATGATCCCTTTCAAAACCACAGTTCTTTGTAATTTTTAAGTGCTTTTTCCCCTAATTTCAACTTGGCACTTCCTAACACGTTTGAGTGCATCTTACTGTGTGGCTTAAATAGTTTTAAATGGTATGAGGAGATAATCATAATTTGTGTTCTTGATTTAAAGTATATTAAGCACTTACATATTTCAGTATGTTGTCAGCTTTAATATATTATTTAAAATCACTTAAAAATAATTACTTGAAAAAACAGGAATCATGAAAAATATTGGCTATATTATTCTGAGAATAATAGTTTTTAACCACTTCCTATTTTAAACTAACAATGGCATTCATCTAGCAACAGAGTATTCTATTGGATATTCTTGCTTTTCAATGCTACAAGTGTTTTTCTCATTGGCCGTGATAGATACCCATGTAATTTCTTAGAACATCAGATAAAGCAGAAATCCACCCCCATGCCTGGAAATAAATTTCCTTAACTCACTAATTATCATTATTCCTAATGACAAGAATGCATTTGTAAAGTTTATTCATGTAAGTTATAAACACATTGATGTTTCTTAACATCAGTTTCTTAACATCATTTACATTTCAGAATTATATTATTATCTTACAGAATTAAAGCTATTTTTTTTCTTCTGACATTGAGTTTATAGGTGGGCAGGTGAGAAAAACACAATTTTTGAACCTTGGGTACTTAACTAGATTGCTTAATTAGCGCTCTTCTGCCTAGTTGGACATTTTATACTTGATTGTGAATTTGCATTGTGGAAGCCAGAAGACCACAATTATCTGGAAACTTAATTTTAAAACATAAATTTTACCTGAATCCTACAGATATTTTAGGAGTTGATATTGCCTAGCTTTGAATTAACCCAGCTCACTGATGTTACCCATTTCAAACACGTTTGACTTTGTTGAATAATAAGAGAGTAAAAAAAAAAAAAAAATCAACCTTGTAGTTCTTCTTGCCTCCCTTCCATCAATATTTAAACGAGGAAAACCAGCCAAAACTCTGAGCAAAACACAGGCAGCTACAAAGCTATTAGAGTGAGTGAGAAATCTTAGAAAGTTATTTCTTTAGAAATAGCCCAAGACAGAGCATCACTTACAGTAAAAGCTGACAGTTTTGGTTTAATATAGGTTGCACACTGTTCTTTGTGCTTCACGTGCATTACTATCATGATCATATCTGCTACTGCAAGGTTTGTATCATTATTAATCCCATTGTAGCTCTTGGGATGTTGAGGTAGCAAAAAAGAGTAAGAAAACTGCACAGCTTCCCATAGCTGGTCCATGGTGCTGGTAGAACTCCTGGAAGCATGGTAATAGAGTTTCCATGAAAACAAATCTAATCCAAAATTATTTTTTTAATTCCCCTTACATTGTCTTCAGTAGGTATTCAAATTACAAAATATATAATTATCCATTAAAATAAAGCAATATAAAAATATACAAAGAAAACCTTCATGATGCCAAATCTCCTTTCTAATCCTACTTTCTGGCAATGGAGAGTAACCTTCCACATTTTTCTTCTTGCGTAACACATGCTTACTCTCTCACATGCATACATATTGTTAAACAAAAATAAAAATATACTGTAAACATGACTCTGAAACTTGGTATTCCACCAAATCACATATCATAGTGCATACTCTAGGCCAGTACAGTGGTTGCTCAGGTTTGCATTGGTGCATTATTTTTCATGTGATGAATGAAACATAATTTATTCACTTAATAATGGATGTTCGGATAAAAGAATGATCAGTTACCTCAGCATTTTAAATAGGCACCTGACAGAGTGAAATGAGCCAGGTGGCTTTTATCAAAGCCAAGGTCTTGAATATAAAGACATTCCTCATAACACTGTAATTCCTTAGTGACTATATAATCCAAGTTATGCCTGGCTATATCCCAAGTACACATTTCTTAAATTGTTCTATGTTACCTCCAAGAATGTAATTGGAGGTTTCTATGCTGTATCATCAGTTTAGATTCTTTGAAGCAAACCAGAGAGACTTGGGTCCATTTAATGTTAATTTTTTGCAAAGGAGAGACAGCTCTAAAGTAAACACATTGCCTAGAATATTCTCCCTTAAGAATCAGCTTCCCATGGCTGATGAAGCAGCAGTTTACTTCATACAACAAACAGCAAATCCCCCATTTCCTGTAGCGTCAATTAGTATTCGGAGCAGACATTCCTAAGTCACCTAGGCATTTCTTGAGTATAGGAGAATTATCCTTTAAATACTCTTAAATTTCCATTTTGTAGAGCTCTGAAAGAGATTATTTTTTCAAATTTTAAAACGAAATAAAGCTTCTACAATGATTAGTACTTCCCCTCAGCACTTCAAAATAGTATTATACACATAATTCCTCTTTTTCTTATTTCTTAGCAAAGTCATTTGCCTGAGTTTTCCTGCTTCTAGAACAGAAGGAAATTCCCTAATTTGGCAGTAGCCTGTAAAGCAATAAACAGTGATATTCAATACTGTCCCCACCACAAATTAGAAACCCAGAAAGATTATCAGACATTCTTTGTGCTCCTACCAGAAACATCAGAGCCAGAGATGGTGAGCCCAACTCTATTCACAACTCACATGTCTCAAAGGAATTTTCAAATGCCCGAATAAAATTGGGTCCATTCCTTCAGACCTTAGTGTAAAACAACATGCTCTTGAGGTGATAACAAGAGTACAGTCACCCGAGAATGTACGTTTTAGTGTTGATACTCTGAACCTCTTTTTCTGGACTGTCTGTAATCTAAGGCTATATCTGAATACCTGGTATTTGCAGATAGTTTGAATATTGTCACTACAAGTGGAAATCTCACACACATATATACTGGCTGTCATATATGTTATATTCATACAGATGGATTCTGTTTACTTAGAAACAAAAAATTATGCATAACATGTATTGTAGTAATTCTTTAAACATACATAGACTAGAATACAGTTAAGGATTTATCTTTCTAACTTTGACATTTTGAGAAATTTTGTGTAACATAATCATTCACTTCAAAGCCATTTCTTTCCAAAGTAGTATATACAATGGTCCTTTTTATTTCAGAATATCAGGAATTTTTTTTTTTCTTTTTCTTTCTTTTTTTTAGGGGGGGGTCAAATATTGGTTTTGATGATCTTGAACCTCTAGGATTTAAAAGTAGCACAAAGATGAAGAAGCATTGCATAGCTTTATGGAGTATAAAAGATTGTTTTCTTTGGCTGCACCTGTGGCTCAGTGGGTAGGGCACTGGCCTCATATACCTAGGGTGGTAGGTTCAAACCTGGCCCCAGCCAAATTGCCACAAAAATATAGCCGGGTGTTGTGGCGGGTGCCTGTAGTCCCAGCTACTCGGGAGGCTGAGGCAAGAGAATTGCCTAAGCTTAGGAGTTGGAGGTTGCTGTGAGCTGTGTGACGCCATGGCACTCTGCTGAGGGTGATAAAGTCAGACTCTGTCTCTACAAAAAAAAAAAAAAAGAGACTGTTTTCTAGAAACATTCCTATCTATTGAGACTAGCAATAGTAATTTTAAATATTGTACACCTATGTGTAATTTAGTTCAACATACTGTTTCAGGCTTTTGTTTTATGCAAATCCCTTTACTTTTTAAAGTAAGATTCAAGAACAGGATTCATACTCTCCAGAGTTTTATACCTATATACTCGAGTATAAGCCGAGTTTTTTTTGGCACAAAATTTGTGCCTACTGATTTAACCTACTGATTCCTCAATTATTGTAATTGTTTTGGGTATATATTTTTATTTTTGAAATTTACCAGTGGCTGCTGCATTTTCCAGCTCGGCTTATACTCGAGACACTACGTTTTCCCAGTTTTTAGTGTTAAATTAAGGGGGTCGGCTTATGCTCGGATCGGCTTATACTTGAGTATATGCGGTAAGTTAGTGGGTGACACGGAGAGTTACATGTGCAAAAGCAGTAAATGCGATGTGACAACAGGAAGGCTGAAACCTGCTCAAACATTGGGGAGCTAAAAACACATAAGAACATGGGGTGATCTGAGGAAGTGGAGCACCCTTGGCCAGATATCCACTGTGTAATCAACTGGGGGCCCAGAATCTAGCAGACGCCTCCTGGTTTCTTGCTCCCAAATCTATCTGCATTCGATTTCTGCCCAGTAAGTTCATGTGTAATTAGAGACTCAGGACAAAGAAGTAGTTCATTGTTCAGTGGTAAATTTAAAGCACCCACCAAGATGGGTGCTGAATCCCACACCTATCCGAAAGAGAAGCATGATATTAGCTGAAGTTTGTAAATTGCACTTTCTTAAATCTGTGAAATTCATGTTGAATCTGAACTCAAAGGGAGCACCATCTTTTAATCTACCCTGTGAAAAGGACAGGAAAGCAAAATGTTGATGTTAAAATAACCATTAACCATATATACACTTCTTTAAATATATTATTCTGATAAATTTAAAAGAATAATTTTTAATTAACACGAAAATGGTCCCATATTTTGCTATCATTACCAGAAAAATAAAGAGGATCTTAGACCAGTCTCTATCTATGGATACCTTTTCTTCTATTACATCAAAGTGCATCATGGAATAATTCTGAAAATAGGGCCACCCATTTCACTTGATACTGAACTTGTAAAGAAACACAAGTTTAAATTGGTCACCAATTAATTGCTCCTGGCATTTTACTTCATGAGAACATTTTTAATTAATTGTTTATTTTAACTAGGGGTACATTAGAAATCCTTTCCTCTGCTTTTGATTGTTTATTTTGAAAACTGAAAATTCTTTCAGGGTCATTTCTATATGTAATATAATTTTGAGTGATAAAAATTTTAAAGGGCTATTTAACATAAACTGAAATGGAGGCAATCTTTAATGTAGCGGTTCTCAATCTGTGGGTTGCAACCACTTTGGGGGTCTCACAGGGGTCACCTAAGACCATTCTGCATATCAGATATTTACATTACGATTCATAACAGTAGCAAAATTACAGTTATGAAGTAGCAATGAAAATAATTTGATGGTTGGGGGTCACCACAAGATGAGGAACTGTATTAAAGGGTCGCGGCATTAGGAAAGT
>CAUYPK010137918.1:0-17500 GCA_963574355.1 Loris lydekkerianus
CATGAAGGCTATAACCCAACTATACCACAAGACTATGAGGAAAGGACCAAGGAAGGGGAAGGGAGGGGGGAGGTTTGGGTGGAGGGAGGGTAATGGGTTGGGCCACATCTATGGTACATATTTTTATCTATAATAAAAAAATAAAAAAATAAATAAATAAATAAATGCCATACTCCTTACTCTTTTTTTTTTAATTTAGGTATTTCTCACAAAAATAGGTTATTTATGTTATCATGTAATTGGCTTGTTATTGTTACTTTAAAATAAATATTTACAGATTTTCTCAGTTTTAATTCCTTTTAGACATAACCCTTATTAAAAAACCCTACAGTGACCTTAACGATATATAAGCATAAGGTTTGAGCATGTAATGTTAAGGACCGTTGGTCCTGAGTACAGAAGGTTTGAGAATCACTGATGATAAGCCAACAGGGAAAGACCTCATTCTGCTGTAATGCTGCCCCTATTTCCTAAGGCGGCGGTTCTCAACGTGTGGGTCATGACCCCTTTGTAACAATGAAAATACATCACACATTAGGAAAGCTGAGAACCATTGTCCTAAGGGAAAGAGGAAGGCAGGGAAGAGGAAGGAAATGGGGATATACTGAATTGTATCCCAAAGTATCCCACTGGTTATTTTCATATTCATTAATTACATCATTTACAAAACCTTCAACAGATCTGATAATGCTTACTTTATAGACGAAGAAGCTGATACAGAGAGGAAGTGTAATCGACCTAACACAACAGATGGTAAGCAACAGAATCAAGGTCATGGCATGAACCTCTTTGTTTCTGAAGTTGATCTTTCCACTACATATCATATTTATGACAGAAACCAGCCCTTCCCCACCTCCAAAACTGGTCAAAATCCACCAAAAACTTGTAAATGCAGAGCTTTGGTCTTTAACATAATTTCTGTTCTAAATCTAAATAGCTAAATCTTTTAGATGTCTAATTCTTCATTATTGTCTTGTTTTACCAAATTGAAAGAAGGCTTGGTCCACCGAAAAATGGCTTTTAATTGAGTTTATAGCACAATGTACTAATTTTCTGGTGTTGGCACACTTCAGGTATAATATACACAACACAAGAGAACCGCCATAGTTGGCCACTTCCTACAATGACCCCCTCCTTTCTCAACCTAATTCTCAGACTGGACATGCACCCCATGTATTTATCAATACAACAGGCCTAGTTCCTTTTGTTGACCACCTCCATATGTTGACTAGTTTGTTACAGTCTCTTGGGTAGTCAACTACAGAGGTTCTATTGTATAATAATTCTTTTAATGTCATGTTAGTCAACATTGGAGAATAGATTTATACATAAAGGCAACATCTGTCTCTTTTGCTTTGTAGGTTCATGTATACAAGTAATATTCATATCTTTACTTTAAAACCTACTATGTTTATTAGGCTTTGAAGGCATAAAACATGAAAACATAAAGATTACTTTCTGAAGATTTAAAACAGAATTATGGCCCTTTTAATGCTTTTAAACGCAATACTTTGTGCTTACTTTCTCTATAATCAAGCTTGGTCAGTGTTCCTTTTAAATGAAAACCTTAAAATGGAGAAACTAAGGTATGTTTTAGTGAACAGTTAATGATTATATTTAAAAATATATTTTTTAATTTTAATTTTTACATATACATGTGTTAATTAGGTTTCCATTTTTATGCCTTCACAAAATTAAAAAGACTTAAAATTTAATAACAATAACAATGTTTAAGATAAGGATTAGAGGGTAAGAATTTTCAGCCTTACCAGCTGACCCCCAGAAGGTGAGAATCTCTAAGTAAATACACTAAGTGCCCCTGGGAGGATAGCAAGCCCAGAGAAGGCCTAGAAGCTCAGGGCGCCCTTTCTCACATACATCTATGCATCTCTGCCATATGGGTTTTTCCTAAGTTGCAATCCTTTATCAGAAAGCAATAAACATAGGTATTTTCCAGAGTTCTATCAGCCTTCTAGCAAGTTATTGAGCCTGAGGAGGAGGTAGTAAAAACCGCTCAGTCAGAAGAATAGATGGCTCTGGGCAGTCCCTTTGGATAGGGCACCAGCCCCATATACTGAGGGTGGTGGGTTCAAACCCGGCCCCGGCCAAACTGCAACAAAAAAATAGCCGGGGGTTGTGATGGGTACCTGTAGTCCCAGCTACTTGGGAGGATGAGGCAAGAGAATCGCCTAAGCCCAGGAAATGGAGGTTACTGTGAGCTGTGACACTATGGCACTCTACTAAGGGCAACAATGTGAGACTCTGTCTCTACAAAAAAAAAAAAAAAAAAAAAAAAAAAAAAAAACAATGGATGGCTCCCCAAGAAATTATTACTGGTGTCTGACGGGGGGGCAGCCTTGTAGGACTGAATCTTTTAACTTGCGGGTTCTGACACAAACTCCAGGTAGACGATGTCGGACCTGAATTAACTGATGTGCTGGACACCAGCTGGTGTAGGAAAATTGGAGAACAGGTCGGTGTCAGAAAAAAAAACATTCCATAAAGGTGCCAAAGAGTACAGGGCCAAGAACATTAAGACTTGACTTCTTTATCAATTGATTCTCAACTTGAAAGAAGATGTTATTTATTGGCCCTAAAACCCAAAGACTGCGTATAAGACACTATTTGCTTTACATATATCATGATCATGATTATTTTAGAGATGGAGTGTTGCTGTATTGCCCTGGTTGGACTCAAAATCCTAGGTTCAAATAATCCCTCTTACTAAGTACCTGGGATTATAGGTGGGTACCACCACACCCAGACATATATATAATTATTATTCCATTTTTGAGACCAAAAAACTGATGTGTAGGGGGAACTTAACTTGATGTTGTACTATATGAAGTAGAAGAGCTGGAATTCAAACTCCGATCTAACAGACTTTCAACCTCATCTTTATACGCTCATCTTTGCCATGCTTTGATTCTGAATGTTATTCAAATACTAAAAATAGGCAACAAGAAAAGTTATTATCATGATCTGCCTTCAATGACAAGTTTTAATTTGATTTAGAAACATGAAAATGTCTTGGAATGTAGAAAACATTTATAATAATAAAAGTTTATATTGATTATTAAGATATTAACTAAGCCTTCTTTTCTTCTCTGTAGTTATATTTCAAATGATTTGGGGGCACAAAAATTAAAAGGAGGAAGAAAAAGAAAGCTAAAGATATAATTGATTGGAGGTCTCAGCTTCTAAAGAAAGCAAAATCCAATATGAACAGCAGCAGCCCCTGGTGGTCCAAAGGGAAAAAAATAGCGTATCTGCAGCTCTGCGGGCACAAAGATGTTTTTTGAAAGAATACATGTACATATTTAGCAATTTGACTCAGTTCTCAACCCAACACATTAAAAAACAGATGCTTTAAAAAATGATCTGTTGGCAAGATGCTTGTTAAAATTTTATCAGTTGAAATATTAAAATTCATTATGAATTAATTAACACATTATACAAAAATAAAATGTTTGTGTTTCATCGTTTTACAAAGTACTATAACCAGTGGTGATTAACACTGGGAATTTTGTGTGTCTTGATATGTGTTGCTCAAAAAGAAACTAAATTTATAGAATTACCACTAAATTGATGACATTTTCTGTCTTCACTCTTGAATTCAGTTGGCAGATGTTTTCGAGAACAAAAAATTCCATCTTATTACAAAACATATTAAGCAAGTTTTCCTGCCAGGCATGTCTGACATGATGTTTATTGCCTAGACCAAATCAATCCCTTAATAAGCCATAATATAAGCCAGCAAGTACATTATTTCATAGTTAGGGAAAGTTGCCACATGAAACAGTAAGTTCTTTGATCTCTCATGCTCTGCTCCTAATGCATCAGAAAGTGCTACATAATCCACTAGTCAGTCACATCTATTTATACTCATTTAGTAGTTAAAACAAAATTATGCTTTGCTAATTGTAAAGATTTAGGGCTGGATTCTACTTTACTTCTGCCCGTGCATACCAGATACCTGTAAAAACTTGAAAAGAGATTGGTTAGTTGCTAAGATAATAGAGAAAAAGAAAATTTAAATACTTGAATATAGGAGGAAAATAAAATAGCTCCAGAGATTAAACAATTATTATCAATTGAATTTGGTTGCCGAAGCACGAGACAGAAGTGACTCCTTGGCGTCAGTATGGAAGAGAAGAGGCTCAGAAGAGACAACAAGGCGACATTTACTGTCAGAACATCAGAAACATAGTTTTTAAAAATGAGATTCAGTTTATCAGAGCTGGCTATTTCTCAACAATTGCAAAAATTCACATGAACACTGAAAATATCAGTCAGAAAACTAGACAACACTAAATATCTTGTATGTTAAGGAATATACATTTTTGATGGATGTCAACAGCCAATCACTCCATCAGTATGTGAGCGTCTTCAATGTGCACTGCCAGGCTCTGCCACGGTTCCTGTTCTGTAAAGGTCCCCTCCACATGTTGACTTTTCTGTCGGGGGCCTTAAACTCTTCTCTTCTCCATTGCCATCACCCATTTTGTTTCTGTCTCCTTTCACATGCTGCTTCTAACCCCTCTAACTCTCACAAGAGCAGCCCACAACAAAGTCTCACTGCAGGAAAGAATGATTCAAGCACTGTCAACTCAACATTAGACAGATCAGCATCTAGAAGTGGGGAACCTGCAGCCTTCCGATCTAAAAACTGTTGGTTTTAAGTTACATGACAATGGTGGGGGTCAAGGATGGTTTGTTTTCACATTGTCCCTGACGCCCCTCCCATTGTTTTGCCACTGTTTCAGCACCAAGAGAGGTAAGAAAAGTTTCACATATCTCTGCTGCACCCTTTTAAATAACAGGATTTGTTCTGCAAAATTTGAATTCAGTCAAAAGGCTGCACTCAAGGATCCAGAAGGCCACATGTGGCTCCAAGGTCCCCAGTTCCATGTGCTGCAGGTCCCCTTGTCCAGGTGTCTCTAAACTAAGGCCTTGTCTTTTTGTCTTTTTGCTTTGCCCTCCTTCAGTAGATTAAATTCAGTGAGTGGGATTAGCATCAGTTCCTGGCTCCCTTACAATATGCTCTGTGCCATTTCAAAGAGTGGCTCACATCTAACTGCCTGTTGAGCAGGCAATGCCAAAGTAGATAAGGTACTTTCAAAGATCTGGATGATGAGGCGATCTGGTGGAGAGGCACGGATGACAAACTGGCAATGCTGATAAAATCATAAGACCAAATACAAGAGAGGTAGGAGGAGAGCCCATGAGAAATCCTGCTACGTTCACTAACAACATAACTTCCAAGAGTTGTGGTAAGAAGAGGTCACGGGTTATGGCGAGAGAAGGAGGCAGGATTTCAGCTGGGTACCACAAAAAGGATAGAATTTGGATGGAGAAGGAACAAGAAGCACAGTTACAAATTCCGTAAAGCACAACGTGCACACAAGGCGGAGCAAGCAGAGCAGCCTGCTGTCCCCTTAGAAGCAAATGCGTGATTTGAAATAGCCTTAAGTCAGGATGAGACATTTCCATTTCAATCTATAATTTTAGTACGATAATGATGTAGCTCAAAAGCAAAACAGTATACTCCACTTTTATATGTTTAGATGGAAACGCACGGCTCAATCAAGATATCAAACAAGTCTTGACCTACTCCCTTTCTATCGCTGATTTCTGGAATGTAATCTCAGCTACTGGATTGGGCAGGGGACCAACAGTGTGGTGGTGTTTGTTTCCTCATAGAAAATCAAGTAGCATCCTTCAATAATGCAGGACAAATTTTTAAAAAGTACTAGTACTTTGTGATTTTAATCCTGGCTCTGTCTGTCACTTTACTTAAAGTTAATTGTGCAGGCTCTGTTCTACAAGTTCGTACTATGAAGGCTATTCTAGGCTTTCAGATACAGGGATGAGCAAAACAGACTGAGTACTTGCTCTCATGAAGCAAGGAAACCCACGGTCTCCTCATCTGTAAGCCCAAGACAGTTATCAGTGATAATATTAAAAGAGAATATACACAAACACACACATATATAAACTGTTTATGAACAAGTTAGTGTCTATTAAATGACAAATGGCTAAAAATTTTTGTCACTGTCAGATGTAGTTTGCTATATCATATCATACTTTTACTGTATGTGATTTAATTTCATCTTTCAGAGACATGTTTTGTTTTCAATCTATAGAATAAAGTGGTAAAGAAGAAACAGGACAAACATCAATAGTAATTTGAAGTCCTAGTTTCAACACTTAGTTATCCCAGTTACTAGCTGTGAGATCTTAGACAAACATCTGTACATCAGTTTCCTTAAGTATAAAATAAGGATAAAATGATGTGTTCTACCTATATATTAGGCCATAGCAAAGAAGAGGTGATAATTTCAAAATGTTAATAAGTACATAAAAAAAAGTTAATTTAGCTGTAGTACATACCATACCTTATGTCTGAAAATTACAAACACTTGTTATTTGGAGATAGTAGGAAAGAGAGCATGAAAAGTCATTTCTTGGGTAGATCAAAACTACTTCAGAATTAATGCTCCTCACACAAATGAACCATTCTGCTTCCCACTGCGGTACCAGACCTTACTAACCAGAAGTATGTTTGGACAATGTCATATCTCTGCCATTTTGCACAATGTTAAAGTTTTTTTTTTTTTTTTTTTTTTAATTTTTAATTGTTGTTGTTGTTGTTGTTGTTGCAGTTTGGCCGGAGCTGGGTTTGAACCCCCGCCATCGGTACATGGGGCTGGTGCCCTACTCACTGAGCCACAAGCAAGAGAGATGGTATTTATTTCGAAAAAAGATTTCATAATTAAGACTATCAGATACAAAGTTGTGTTATGCATGTGAGTCTACTTTTGTCTATCAGTGCTGTCAAGGGGAAAGTAGACTGATTAGGTGAAAGGGAATGACAAAGAGGCAATAAGACTTGAGGAAGAGAAGTAAACATAACAAAGAAAAGCACGAGAGAGAGCAGGTCTTAGTGATGCAATACAAAATGATATTTTTTCCCTTGGCATAAGAAAAAAAAGATGCAGAGATAAAGGAAGCAGATGTGAAAAACAGAATAATGAAAATATACACACACAGGGGGACAAAAGAAAAAAAATCAAAGCAATTATGACAAGATAAAGAAGAAACACAAAGGAGGAAACAAACCTATGAGACCGATAGATGCTTACTCAATCTGTGCATGTCACAGGCAAATAAAAGAAACTTTAAGAAGAAACTAAAAACTTAATTCATAAAATCACTTTTTGCTTGCATTTTCAGATACACGTAAATACTCTTCATGTGTATTTAGAAATCCTTACACAATTCCTGGAATCTGGACGCTAGAGGTAATTTTAAAACCCTGCCATAGGACAGTCGATGACAGACCGATCATATGCATATGTGCAGAAGGAAGGGGAGGACAACTGACAGACAAGGAGGTGACATCAGGGCCCTGCAGCGGTCACACGTGAGAAAGCTTGTGGAGTCAACAAGCTACTTACTGATTCCAAATCCAACAACTGCTTTTGGTTTTCAAATAATCCATCAAATAGTGAGATGCTTTTCAGAAATTTAAATATTATAATCTGCCTAACTTTTGCTTGACTCATTGTATGAAGTGCTTTGGGTGTCCTGAGTAGGATGCTTTTTTGGGGGTCTTGAGAATTTATATGTTATGTGACTGCTTAAATCTCATAACTTAACAGACTGACCTATAATCAAATGTCTTAAATGTCTGAAATAGGATTCTAAAAAGTAGAGCGATTATGCCATGGGTTGGGAATATAATACAGAAAATAAAAACTTAGAAAGCAATGTATTTCTCTTCAAAGTCCATGTTAAGTACTTAATTAATGATCTTTTAAAGTAAATGTAGAAATAGCTCAAGTTGAATGATCTGAAATGTTACTATTAATCTACAGTGTAATTTATAAAACGTTAGTTTATGTTTCAATGTTCACATTAAAAGTCCAGCATCTATAATAAGGGCTTAGAAAACTACACAAATGTCCCATATATAATGCACAGAGTGTCTACCAAGCAGAATATGTCAAAGTGCAAGTAACACTGTTGTGCCCTTCAGACCCAGAGACCCCTGGGCAGCACTGCTATGTCAGCCCCATGCTACAGGCACCACAGAGTCGTACTATAACATATGGAAGCTTCCCTGGGTGGGACCAGTGAGAAGGAAGGAGTTCTTCATTACACTATCGCTGAATTATTTTAGCTTCAAAATTTATTAAGATATTAATTACCCTGTCCACCTTCAGAAGTTAGGCTGAGACACCACGTATGGATGGTTGCTTATAGGAAAACCACGCGTTATCCAAGGAAACTGACCACCCACGGTGAGGAATGTTTTGCACCCTGCATTATTTTGGCAAGGACTATGTCTTGGAGTTATCAGGCTGCATGCAATCTCTCTATGGACAACTTAATAGTATAAATACCCTGAAGAAATAGTATGTTAGGGAACTGAATTGGAATGTTTTCTTTTTTCTGTATATATGATAAAAAATTATTTTAGAAAATTTTCCTTGAATTAGTATATAACACAAAAAGAAACAGCATTTGCATTTGAGACTTCAAATGAAATAAGAATGATGTTTTGCACTTTTGAATAAAAAAAACAAAACATTTAGTAAATTTCACCTGTACCCTTCTAAGATGCACCATAGGTGTGGTCCCACCAACCATCCTCCCTCCACCCAGCCTCTCCTCTCCCCTCCCTCCCTTGCCCCTTGTACACAGCTATGATTTAATTAAAAAAAATTTTATCTAAAGACAACCATGGAAATAAGTGACTGAAAATTAAAGAATGATTTAAAAAACAAAAATATTTATAAGAAATAAAATCTAAATAAAGTAAAAAAAGCAGCGAAGGAAATCAGTGATCTCACTTACTCTGATATACAATTGCATCATTTCTTTTTCTCTTTGGGGGTTACGATACTTTTCATAGAAATCACGTCGCTTCTTTGTGTCTTTAGAAACTTTATCTTTTCTTTCTCGTTTTTCTGCTGGCTCATCTGAACTATCGGAAGATGACTGCACATGTGTCTTTGGCTTTTCCACTTCAATATAGTTTTCATTGGGATTCAGTACGATTACTCCATACCCTTCCTGTTTTGAAATGAAGAAGGTGGCATAATTTAATTTTGAATTTATTTCAATTGATAAAAAAATTTGTAAAATCTCAGACCAATTTAATATAGTTGCACATCTACTAAAATATTCTTTTAGGAATAATTATGGTTTTAATTTTTCCAAAAGAAAGTCATTTAAAATTGCTTGCCTTTATTGTGTATGTAAATAATCACATATTATCTATAAGAACAAAAAACTGAATTGCAATACAAAGTTTATACAGCTTAAATATAAAGTATAATTCATATCTCCCTGAACCTCAAAAATGATTGAAATAAATAATAAAATAACAAGTATACTTTCAAACCCCACTAAAATTTATAATACACATTTTGAGAAAATAATATAGTTGAAGTTGAAATTCACAATTCAAACTACATTTTCTTGGAATTTTTCCTTTACAATTGCCCTTTAATGAGCACTTTTATATGTTTAAACAAATAAGCAATTAAAAAGAAATCTAACATTCTACAAACTTATATATTTTCAGGAACATATAATATCTACCTTTGCACCTTGGGTTTTATTCACCCCATTTCTTTCAGGAGAACAGACAAATTATAAAAAAGTACAAACTATAGTCATACTGTAATGTATGGAAGCAACTCTTTAATCTTGAAATTTCTTTTTCCAAACTACCACAACAATTTCTCTTTATTAAAAACTAGGACCAGGGAACAAGTAAGAAAATTAACAAATATAGTTTGTTGTGCTATTTAAGGCTTTTTTTTTTTTTAAGTGTGTAAAACATATGTTTTCTTGTCTGACTCATTTCTAGCAAGGCAAATATTTCTATGATTATAATTAAGGAAACTTTTGATATTTATATTATAACTGATGGAATAACTTAACCATGAGAAACTAGAGGATAAACAATAACCACTGACAAGCATGTGCGACAAAAATTTTTGATGCTATTATATATCCTGTCTTTCAATTCAATTCTGTATTGTGGGTGTCCCAATTACCCTTGTAAAACACTTTAAGGCAGGGGGTCCTCAAACTTTTTAAACAGGGGGCCAGTTCACTGTCCCTCAGACAGTTGGAGGGCCGGACTGTACTTTAAAAAAAAACAAACAAAAAAAAACCATGAACAAATGCCTACGCACAATGCACATACTTATAAAAAACAAAACAAAACGGGAACAAATACAATCACACCGCCACATGTGGCCCACGGGCTGTAGTTTGAGGACCCCTGCTAAGGTCACATTTAAAAGATGTGCTGTATTAGAATAAAAACATAAGTGCTATAGGAAATAAAAGTTATAAAATATCATCCTTAAAAAGGGTACTATTTTTTTTTCACGAGTTTAACTACAGAGTCTTGAAACTTGAAATTTAAAATTTAATTATTTTTTGACACTCTAAAAATAAAAGATGATTTGTAAAAACTGCTAGCAGTAATAATAAACCAGCATTAGAATGGACACAATTATCTTATTTTAAAATACCCTATACTGCTGCTCATGTTTGGTCTGTTTACAGTTGATTTCACAGGCTACTTACAAGCTTCATTGGGATTGGTTCAATTTTTACTCCCAAGCAAATGATATTATAAACTAAAACAAACAATATTCAAGATCATTAAAGCTCTGATTTTAGGGACAAGACTATTAATTAAAATATAGTCATCCTGCATATGTGAAAACTAGATAATAATTCATAGCAAACTGATAAAACATGATACATTTTTTAACAGATGTTCAAATAAAACTTTCAAATAATCTCTTACATAAGAGTCTTATAAAACAGTTTACCGATTTTTAAATTTAAGCATTCTCCATCAAAGCATAAGAGGAGATTTTTATTTAAAGTTTTTTAGCTGGTAAGTCCAAAGTTTTACCAACAAAAGATATTTTATTTTGTTCTGCTTTATTCCAATCTGTATAGGTATTCAAAAGTCTTGTAACTCATTGTGATCACTGTCAGGTAGACAGATTGTCACTTGGTGATTTTCTACAGTTGGACATACTTGACTAGTTATTAAAATCACATCTGAATCAAGTTCCTACCCCTCTCCCTTGTGCCTCTTACAACTTTTCACGCCCTTCTCAAATTTCAGCCATAACTTCTCCTCCCACCAAAAGTAAGTTAAAGAACACTGTTGCACTCTGCTAAACAGGGTGAAATAGAGGCATTCAGTACACTGTCTTTGGTGTAAGAAACATAGTCTAAAAGGTCACCAAAGGCCAAAAAGAAAATTGCCTCCTTACCAGATTCTGCACTGTGAGTAAGTGGTCTCCTGTCATGTCTCCTCCCTGCCGTCTCAGAGGGAAGTGAACTTTAAACACACACACACACCTCTCACACTCACACAGAGTCAGCAAATCTAAAATAGGATCATGGAATTCTTGGAGATGAGAATAGTGATATACTACATTTTGAAGATAATATGGAAAATTTCAAACTCAAGGTAACAAGTGTGACTTCAAGTGTGGTGCATCATCTTTGCACCACAAATTAATTTTTAAAAAGGTAAACTTCGTTTGAGCAAAATTTACAGTCACCAGAATTACAAAACTATTATCTCAATTTAATCGGTAGAAACAACATTGTCATAGTATCAGGCTTATTATCTTCAAGTTTAGAAATCACAGATTGGAAAATTATTGTGCCTGCATCTGAAATACACTCTGAATTTTGATGTGTCCATCTACATAAGTATAACAATAGACACATATAACTCATCAAAGAAGTAGTATTTGCCTAAGTTATTGATTATGTAACTGAAAATCATATGACTCATTCATTCAATTTTATAAAAGACACAATGTCAATTTTTCACTTAGGCATGAACTGATAAAAACTGATTCTATTTTAAAATCATCATTACTTAAATCAATTAAAGAATTTTTATGATTTAGATCTCAACAATGAATGTTTCTCTTTTAACATCTGAACTATTTAGAAAATGTTTTATCCTTTAGGTATTTCAGACTGCCAATTTAATAAATGTAACAACAATCAAGAAACATTCAGGAACATTTTCTACAGAAATGGGAGCTCATTTTAATAAATATCTTTGTTGCTAATTCAATTACCATTCTGTAAAACCTTAACATTTTTCAATTAAAAATTTTCTGTTAAATTACTTAATGCAATATTCGCAGAGCCTATTCAAGCCATGTTATTAATAATGAGTAGGAGAAAGCAGGGGCAACAAAATACAGTTAACATCCCACCTGGTGCTGTAACCACAGATACACAGCAAAACTTCATCCTTTCCTTCTGCTCTCTGTCATACAACAACATCGTCAATAAAATCCCTTTAAGCTACAAAGCTTTTTGCCATGTTAACATTAATATATGGGAACAATGGAGTCAAAAAAGCAAATAAGGTAAAGCTAAGCTGAGAAAAAATATCAGTTGTTTAATGTAACTGTTTTCAATGGAATAGTATCAACTTACTTTAAAAATCAAAATAAATGCCATTTTAAAAAGTGATTATTTTTATTCCCAGAAATTCAATCAGTACACAACAAAATAAGAGAAGTCAGTGTGACCTTTACTGAATCTATACACAAGTTTCCTACGTTTAGGAAACTACATTATAAAATAAGATATCAAATAGAATATAGTAAAAAAACTATGTATTGCTACTCTAATAAAGAAGACTCTATAAATTATTAGAATCTTAAACATTTTATGAAGTATTCCTTTTATATTTCGTTATTTCTTAAGCGTGTTAAATTTCTCATAAGATGAAAAGTTCACTCATTTCAAATACACATGGAAACCTCTCCCATTACCTATAAAAAGATACAATGATCAAAGTAATTATCTAACATTCTCCAACTAAACAAATAAAACTTCTGGTATCTTTTATAATGATCTACCAAATCAATTCCAATACCCAACACTTCAGGAGACAAAGCACACATAAAGTTGTTAACTGACTCGATGCATCACACAGCCCGGGAGAGGACCAGCACGGTGGCAACGAGCAGACACTGGGAAAGTGAGCTTTATCTCTTCAGTTCCTCTCCTTCCTTCTTCTAGGCTTTCACAGCTATAACTGTAGCTTCACGTTCAGACCTGTGTTTATAAGTAAAACTATGAGACCTTAATCAGAAACCCTCAAAAGTTTACCACTAGACACAGCATTTTATTCAGCAGAAATCCTTGTGATCTGAATGGAATACACAGGCCTTCAGGCCTTCTTTACTTTGAAGTCTATAGATGTACTTACTAACAAATAATCTGTCATTTGTCATTCAATCAACAAATGATGGCTTAGGTCAGAGAGGTCTAAAACGGACAGGTTGATGCCAAAAACAAAGAACCAAAGAGGAAGCCTTCCTAGAGAAATTAAATGAGTACATATGAGTACATATCAAAAAGATTCTGCAAATAGATAGAATTAAAAGATGCCTGACCCAAACCAGACTACACTTTTGGCCCCCAATGAAACCTTGCTAAAACTGAAGATTTATCCAAGTTAATGTGCCTACTAATTACCACTTATAAAGAAAATGAAAAATAGGGGTTAATTCTACATTTTTTCAAATACCTGTGGTTAGCTAAAAAAATCAGCTGAAAGTACTCATCTCTTGCAGTACTGCTAGGATATTAACCTACCAATACTGCAAGCCACATGTGACCAAAGAGGTCATGGGTCAGAGTAGACTCCTTTGACCTATGGGACTATCTATTCTGGTCTTCAGGCAAAGCTCTGTAAGAGATCATTTGACACAAATTTATCAGTCACATTGCTCAAGTTCAGCATTCTGTCTGCTTAGTTTGAAAGAAGATAGGTGCTCATCCTCAAGAGAAAGGAAGCCCAAAGTATTTTATCTACAAACTACATCTTCCCAAAGACAAACCACTATCCAGTCATCTTTTCTGAAAGATGTATGATGTGTTTATTCTTTTTTTTTTTCACAAGAAGCATATGTATACATCAGCGTTGCACCATCTGAGGTGCAGTAGTGGGATGGGGTCATGACAACCAATCAGAACTCCCTGGTGAAGCATTAAGCTCACATAGCTGTTGGAGCTGCAGCTCAGCTTGGGAAATGCCCCCTCCATTATTTCAGTAATTTTCTCAAGACGTGACCTGTAACTGAAAAGCCTGAAATGTCACTGGACTCCGTCTTGTGTTTCTTCTCAATGTGCATTTAGGTAACAGCACACTCCTAATATTTTGTAAAATGGTCATCACAACCAAACTTCAGCTTGTGGCTCCCTGCTGTATTTCATGGTATAAAAATACCATAATATGAACCAACATAGATTATCCCAGTTAAGTTTCTAACTTCAAATAGCTCATCAAGTTAGTCAGTAAAAGAAAACATGCCACAAAAAGTTTTCAGAGGACCACCTGTTGTCTATTATTTTTACATAGCACTTACTCATAAATCATAACACAGGGTAATTAATCAAGCTGTCAGAGAGAAGGTCAAAGGTTATAGGGTAGAGTCAGAAGGTCATGCATGGGCTGATAGAGGTCAGGGTCACACTGCATTCCTCATTATCAAGTTGGGATGAGAGACGGCCCAAGCAAACAAAAGTGAAAGCAGATGGAGAAGTGAGTGGATAAAAAAAAAGAAAATTTCACAAACAAAAAGAAAAGTGAAAGAAGACTGTCAGCTGCCTTCAAATGGAGAACAGAAAAGAAATACACTGCAATGTGCCCAAAGGAGCTCAAGAACATAAAGAAACTGCAGTTTTATTACTTGAATTGAATATAACTTTTTCTTGCCCATTTTATTGGTGCATACTAAGCAATATTAGAAAATGCGTGTTTGGCATCCTTACACCTTCTCTAGTTAGTGTGCTCAAGATTAACAAGGTCAGGCAAAGAGTCCAAGGATGAAGCATGATTTACAAAAAACAAAACCAAAAGAAACTTACACTAGCAGGTTTTATTCCCCCTTTAATATTGCTTGAAGGTTAAAACATAGATGCAAATAAGTTTTAAGCCATGAGACAAATAATGTCTTGAATATGATACAAAGATATCCACAAACATAAATGCATCATATGAGTCCTTTTGAATAACAAAACAGCTATAAAATATTCTATTATTACGCTGCCCTGAATTAGATGCAGAAAACTGTGCAAAATTAGCTGTCACCCTTTGCTCAAAATCTTTGTTAATTTCATTTTGAATGTTTGCAGCTTTATCAACACATGCATCAATGTCAGCTCCTTGGTTACTGAACCGCTGTAGTTGGAAGAAGATATAATTAAAATGTTTTGGCACAGAAAAGGTGAAATTGTATCTTCCCTTGTTCCCTTAGGAGTCTGTAGAACATGTAGGATATATTGACAAACACACACCCTTGTCTTCAGTTCTGATATCTCAGGTCGTCCAAGTACCATTTATTTTAAAACATTTACTTTGTACTTACCCATATTATCACTGACTCCATTTCTAACTTTTCCTAGGTTTTAGAAAGTTATGTTGCTTAAAACTTCACAAATTTTTCTTCTACTTATTTATGGAAGTATTTCATGCACAATAGCATCATAAAATAAACACATTTGCCATTCACTATCAAAAACAGAAATATGACAACACTATAGCTTTGTGTAATCTCTTACATTTCTTGCTTTTCATTATCATAAAATGACACAAACATACACCCACACATGTACATATTAAACTAAAAAAGAAGTAACAATTACAGCTGTTGCCCTGACAATAATAGACCAAAGTCCTTAATTGGATCCAGGGAACCCAAGAGACATAACTTTATCACATGGCCCAAGGAAGACTTGGATGGTAGGCCTGATCTTATGAACATAACTGTTCTACATGGCAGTTATGCCCTTACGCTGAATCAACGTCCAGTGTTCCCCGAACATTCTATTAAAATGCATTTGAAAGTAGTCTAAATATTGTAGCTATGAAACTTCTCTGGTAGCCACATGGTCTTTCAAAATATGATCATGTTGATCCAATCATATACCATACAAACATACGATTAATTCTTTAAGTTGCTCATAAAGCTTACTTAAGAGCTATATAAATCATTCTCTCTTAAAATACGAAATCTCTTTTTTCTTTGAATTAAAATAGCATGTGTTTAAAATATTTTTGCTATTTTCAAGAATCTATTAATAATTTCCCTGTCGTCAAAGAGTTCATTGCAAGTATGAGGACATAATCCAGACTTCTAAGTGTTCAATAATTAAACACTGATTCATACAAAAAATATTTAATAAGCAGCTAGTATCTATCAAGCACTCTGTAGGTATACTTAAGAGCTCATCTCCACCACAATTTAGAGTTCATCTTTCAGTTTAAGATATTTCCATTAAGTAAAAACTCCAAACAAAAATCAAGTACAAATTCCTAAAATGTCTATATGAACTCATTTTATTTTTCAAGAGAAAGAGGAATGTAAAAAGAAAAAAAAAAAAAAAAAAAAAGGGAGAAAAGAATAATGATAAAATGCTCCTAAAATCAATCTAGAGAGACTTTCAGATGATTAACCCTAAATGGTAAGTTGTATGTTTGTGTCAGATAGTAGCACTTAAGCTTATTCTACAAAAATAAAAATGGACTGTTTGGGGATGTGGGTTTGCATGTGTGTGCATGTCATGTTGTATACATTCAGATATTTTAACAAGTACATAATTTCATAATCTCAGGGAAAAGCTTCAATACATATCTATCTCCTAACAGGTGAAACTGAGTATAGCTACGAATTTCCCTTCCCACAGTGACCTATGTCAGAAGATCTTCTCATACTTCTTCTGCTAAATAATTTAATTACTTATGAGTTATGGTTGCTTTGTAACCTTTTAAATGACTAGCTCATTAAAATGCAAAAATATGCAAAACATGATGTCACTGGGTCAAACAGCTGTGTTGGTAAAATTATGGCTGTGAATGTCCCCAAGAACATGAAAATATTAATAATTTATATTGCTCATTAGATGGCAAAAACTCTTTAAACAGATTTAGAGACAGATTAATTTTATAATCACAAAATGCTACACTACCTCATGGTAACAAATCTTTCCACCATCTGTGACCCTTTGGTATACATAAAACATATAAAAATACATAATGGCTTAAAGTTTTTGCATTATAATATGCATATTCAGGAAAAAAGTGATAACAATCTGAATCATGGAGGTAAAAGATTTAATTTAAAGAAACATAACTATTTGCTAACTTTAATATCAATTTTCTTTCAAAGAGACAAGACGCAGTAATAGCGAATAAGTTATAGTATGAGATCGTCTACAAGTCATAGTTCTACAAACCAATATAATGATATGTTTTTAAAAGTATGTCACCCTATGAGTTCAAAGTTTTTGTAGAAATTTCTCAGTGAATGACAAGAGTGATGAAATTATGTAAACAAAGTACTATCTTGTTTGAAGTTCAAAATGTCTCATGCCTTTGCTTCATAGTATCATGATGGTGTTGAAAGCA